>CALNHX010003530.1:0-147701 GCA_940337035.1 Agriotes lineatus | reverse complement strand
CAACAGTGCTAAATCGTTCATATTGTCACTGATGGGTACCTTGAATACTAATAAAATATAATAAATTGCAATAAAATGTCCGCTAAAGTCGCAAATGCACTTATTAAGCGATATCTTAATGATAATTCAGTATCCATTTGCTAGTAGGAGCATAGAGACGTTTCTTTTGCAATTCTAGTACACGTAAAACACACCAGAAGTGCACATAATGCTTTATGTTTCTCTATGGCCATTCGCAGGTGCATAAACTGAAAAATACACACCCTATAAAACCCCAGAATTCTATTTAGGCAGCTAACTGTACTAAATCGTTCATATTGTCGCTGATTGTTGCCACGAATACGGATAAACTATAATAAAACGCGATGAAATGTCCACTGAAGTCGAAAGTGCACTTATTAAGCGTTATCTTAATGCAAATTCATCATCCAATTGCTAGGAGGGGCATAAGGACATTTCTGTTGCAATTCTAGAACATGGAAAATACACCGGAAGTGCACATAATGCAATAAGTTTTGTATGTGACATACGCAAGTGCATAATCAGAAAAATACAAGAAGCGCACTGCAATATCTTAGTTCAATACGCATTATAAGCTATTTTAGTTTTTGATTTTTTACCCAAAATATAGCAAAGTAAGAAAACCTACATTTATTTTTTTAAAGAGAAGACATTCAATAGATTCCACTAGGTAGTTGGATTTATGATTTTTTCATGATTTTTTTCCGTTATTGGCATCTAGAATCGTAAAATTATTGGTAATATATTAGATTCTAACATAATGGAATCTATTCACCTTGTAGTTCAGTACGTTCTTCTAAAATATAACACCATTATTGCAAGTAACAAATACAAAAACCAGAAAATAAGTTTTTTTAAACGGCCTCCGGCATGTTTGTTGAAAGAATTTATGTCTAAAAGTTCAGCGCTTATCTAAGAGATGGCGCACAAATCAAAAATGCAGGAAAATTTAAGACGGGTACCGCTGCACTTTTTCCTATAAAATGGCAGCACCATAGAATGTAAATGGAATCGTTTTAGCGGCAAAATTTTGGGCGTTTGAAACAGCGGTAAAACTGAAATGCGTTTGGCTTATGATGAAGGAATGGGGACACAGTGCTACATATAACTCATTATCAAGTTAGAAGTTTCGTATGGGCATGCAGAGCACGATGGCGGGAAATTTAAACTTTGCAATGTACTGGCAAATGCCTGATTTATTGATGAAGATAAAATATTGAAAAATACAAGTTTGCTTATGAGCATCTTAACGAGACTCGTTTGGTTGTCACAAAACTTGGCTGACCGCCTCGTTTTTGGCAATCAAACTCGTATCGTGAAGATCGTGAAGAAACAAAAATACGATGTAAAGCAAAATACTAACAGCAGGCGCGTAGGAGCCGCGGGGGCCAATTGCCCCCTAAATAATTTTCAGAGGGGCCTGGCCCCCTCAAAAATATCTTTTTCTGGTTTCATCATAATTTATAATGTTACGTATTTCTTGCAACCACTAACATGAACATATAGGAACTTGAATTGTAATTAAAACCCGCTTCTGTAAATCGCCTTATTTTTTATTGCCGTCGAGTGAGCGATATTAAATTTCACTATTCCAGAAAGTAATCGGTGTGGTCGGATATAATTGAAATAGGACTACTATACTAACACTTTTCTTATCGGGTAATTTGCCGTGCAACTGCAAGGTTTGTTTCCAAAAGATATTTACTATTAAGATTTTAACCGCCTTTTTGAACAACCGATTGGCGCGGGTCTGATAAAATACATTTATTGACGAATAATGATAATACGCATGTCACTCGAGTGCAATATAAAGTTTCGATCTGCTTTATTCGCGTGTGTGCTCAGGTCTGTAGTCTGTACCTGTCTAATAAAGAAAGATACCGGCTTTATCTTAGTTCATTAGTATACTGATGACTAACGCATTATTTGTAGCTTAAAAGAAATCAATTATGACACAGAAAAAGATATTCGAGTTTTTAACTCAATTTCCTAATACAATGAGGAAAGGTAAACTTTATGGGGAATTCTGTCTTTCTGTAGTTAAAACTAACTTAATAATTTTAGTAAACGATGATTTAGAAGCAAGTACGAATAGTGCAAGTCTGTAAGTGCATGCCATAAGGTGAGTAGTATCAATGCTCTTTGGTAGTATGCAGTCTACTGAGTCTACTTGCCAAAGTAAAAATCCAGTGGCGTAGAACTAAAAGGTTCTACAGCTTTTGTAGATTTAGGCAAGTTGCCTGATAAACCTTTTCAACCTGGAGACATGCCTAGCCAAATTATTACAAATAGAGAACGTAAATTTAATTACGAATGGTTTCAAACATTTTCGTGAATCCATTATGATTCTGGTATATCAAAAGTTGTTTGTCATTCCTGTGCTAAAGCTAGTATGCTGAATCTGGTTACTTTTTCGCATGAGACTAGTTTCGTAAAATCTGGATTCAGTAATTAGAAGAAAAGCATAGAAAGGTTCATAATGCACGAAAGTAGTAGTATTCATTAAGCAGCTACTCTAAAATTGTTTCAATTTGGAAAAACGTCTATTACTTCACAATTAAATACAGCTTTCCACCAGGGCCAGCAATTCGCACGAAATGCTCTCAAAAAAATTTTTAGTTCGTTGTTATACCATGCAAAACAAAGAATTGCAACCAGATCATATTCTGACGTAAAGACAATTTCCAGGAACTGATTAAATTACGATGCAGGGACTGCCCAGAATTGTGCACCTTTATACAGCGAAGGAACAACTTTTTATCACCTCAAATACAAAATGTAAAAACGTAAAAAATAAAAGTTGAAAAAAAAATTTTGTTTGACAATTTAATGCATACACTAAAAATCCCATAAGCCGTAAATTTTTTGTCACTATGACAGCGGCAAAAGTTAGCCCTAACTTTTCCAGCGACAAAACGGAACCTAACTTTTAAAACAGTCTAATTCTAAAATAAGTTTTGCCTTGTTTGTTAATTTAGTGACTTCTAAATTACCTAATATGTAAATTAAATATGTATTCATTAAATTGTCGTACCGAATTACACTCAAGTTTTTTTTTATCGAAGTAAACTTGACATTTATAATTCTAGTTTCCTTGCTTTTGGGCAATTCAACTTAAAAAACTGCCGGAGGCAGTTTTTTCCGTTAAATTGCCAAGCAAGAAATTCTCATTAAAATGTCAAGTTTACTTCGACAAAAAAAAGCTCTCGTGTAATTATAAGTGAAAAAATGATAGTTTGGTGAGACTAGTTTATGTAATTTGACTTGTAGATTCCGAAAAACATAAAATATACAGGGTGATCCATTTAAAAAATCAAAGTTGGTATAATTTCCGGTGAAACCGGAAGTCGGCCATTTTGACTATATTTATCGGTCAATCGGAAATTATCCTAGTATCTTCATATAAAATTTTATCTAAATCGATTCATAAATGAAGAAGATAAAAGCATGGCCCTGTTCTCATTGTCACCCGGTATGTGTATTAAATACTTATATAGAGGAGGTAGAACATGTAGATCTAGATTCTAGAGTCTAGGCGAGTTTGTAAACGATTTAGTAGGTGCTTTACCAAATAGAATTTCTGTTTGTGGTACAGGTTTCTAAATGATAGTTTCTTAATTGAATTTATTTTTGTATTTGTGTTTTGTTTTTAATCTTTATTTACACCCTTTTATTTTTTGAAAACTCGTTTCTATATTTATTTAAGTTTGCTTATTCAAGTGTATTCTTTGCTTATGTGAAAATCTGATAATAAACATTGTTCATTGTTTAATTAGTTTTTTTTATGGTAGTATTTTTTTAAATAAAATAGCACTTATCAAGTGACCAGTGACTACAATATACTATTATAGTATTAAACTAAAAATTGATAATCAGGAAATCAGAAATATTATAGCTCGTATTAATGGATCAAGTTAGAAGTATAAGTCTTTATTGAAAATAGAATGGCCTCCGCAGTCTAGAAAACGCTCCTAGGTGCCTGACTTACAGCAGCTGCAAACTCGAGCGGATTCGTAACAGGCAGAGGCAGAGCATAGTTACTTGTAAATAAAACTTCAAAGCACGTTGAAAGAATCAAGCTGGTGATTCATCGCATAAGAATGTATGCGCAGTGAAGCCTTGAAGCGGAATGCTCGCGCCACCTATCGGTAAACTTCTGAATAGTAAAGTGATTCTATTCCTTGCTAACGTAGAATCTGGGAGTGGGGATAGCACGGGCTGGTCTTAATCTATAAAAACCCCAGAGTGCTATTTCGACAGCCAGCTGTACTAAATCGTTCATACTGTCACTGATGGGTGCAGGAATACTGATAAAATATAATAAAATGCAATGAAAAGTACACTGAAGTCGTAAATGTAGTTATTAAATGCTATATTAATGCAAATTTACCATCCAATTGCTAGGTGGGCCATAAACGCGTTTCTTTTGCAATTCTAATACTCGTAAAACACACCGGAAGTCCACATCGTGCTTTATGTTTTGTATGTGGCATACGCAAGGGCATAATCGGAAAAATACGTACTCGACAAAAATCCCAGAGTGCTATTTCGGTACCAGTTCGTTCATATTTTCACTGATGCGTGCCATAAATACGGATAAAATATAATAAAAAGCAGTGAAAAGTCCACTGAATCTTAACGCAAATTCAACAACCAATTGCTGGTAATTTCATAAAGACATTTCTTTTGCAATTCTACTACACGGAAAATACACCAGAAAAGCACATAAGGCTTTATATTTCTCTATTGCCTTCGCAAAACCATTATCTGAAAGACACACATTCTATAAAATTTCCAGGATGCTATTTCGACAGCCAAATGTACTAAGTCGTTCATATTGTCACTGATGGGTACCATTAATACTAATAAAATATAATAAAATGCAATGAAAGGTTCACTGAAGTAGCTATATTAACGCAAATTTGCTCCAATTGCATGGAGGGGCATAAACATACTTCTTTTGCAAAACTTATACACGTAAAACACAACAGAATTGCGCATAAAGTTTTATATTTTTTATGTGGCATACGCAAGTCCATAATCTGAAAAACAGATACTCGATAAATATCCCAAAGTGCTATTTCGGCAGAAAGCTCAACTAAATCGTTCATATTGTTACTGATAGGTGCAATTAATAAGGATAGAATATAATAAAACGTCCTCTGAAGTCGCAAATGCACTTATTGAACACTATATTAATGCAAATTCAACATCCAATAGCTAGGAGGGGCATAAATACGTTTATCTTGCAATTCTAGTACACGTAAAACACACCAGAATTGCACATAAAGCTTTATATTTTTTATGTGGCATACGCCAGGGCATAGTTTAAAAAATACATACTCTATAAAAATACCTGAGTGCTATTTCGGCAACCAGCTGTACTAAATCGTTCATATTGTCACTGATGGGTGCGATTAATACGGATAAAATATAATAAAACGCAATTAAACGTCTGCTGAAGTCGCAAATGCACTTATTGAAAACTATATTAATGCAAATTCAGCATCCAATTGCTTGGAGGGGCATAAAGACTTTTATTTTGCAATTCTAGTACACGTAAAACTCACAGGAAGTGCACGTAAGTCTCTATGTTTCTTTATGGCCATTCGCAAGAGCATAATCTGAAAATACACACTCTATAAAAATCCCAGAGTGCAGTTTTTGCTGACAGCTGATCGCAATCGTTCATGTTGTCACTAATGAGTACCATGAATACTAATAAAATATAATAAAATGCAATGCAAATGCACTTATTAAAGGCTATATTAATGAAAATTTTGTGTCCAATTGCTAGGAGCGGCATAAAGACATTTATTTTGCGATTCTAGTACACTAAAAACACACCGGAAGTGCACATAAGGATCTATGTTTCTCTAAGGCTATTCGCAAATCCCAGAGTGTCGTTTCGGCTGCCAGCTGTACTAAATCGTTGATAATTTCACTGATGGGTACCATGAATACTAATAAAATATAATAAAATGCAATGAGAAGTTCAATAAAGTTGCAAATGCACTTATTAAACGCTATATTAATGCAAATGTGCTTCCAATTGCAAGGAGGGGCATAATCACACTTCTTTTGCAAAACTTTTACACGTAAAACAGGCCAGAATTGCACATAAAGCTCTATATTTTCCATGTGGCTTACGCAATTGCATAATCCAAAAAATACATACTCGATAAAAATTTCAGAGTGCTATTTCGGCAGCCAACTGCACTAAATCGTTCATAATGTTACTGATGGGTGCCATGAATTCGGATAAACTATAATAAAATTCAATAAAAAGTCCACTAAAGGCGCAAATGCACTTATTAAACGCTATATTAATGCAAATTTAGCATCCAAATTCTAGGAGGGGCATAAAGACATTTATTTTGCAATTCTAGTTCACGAAAAACACACCGAAAGTGCACATAAGGATCTATGTTTCTCTATGGCCATTCGCAAATACATAATCTAAAAAACACACTCTCTAAAAATTCCAAAGTGGTGTTTCGGCTGCCAGCTGTACTAAATCGTTTATATTGTCACTGATGGGTGCCATGAATACGGGTAAAATACCGATGGGGCCACAATTATACATAACAGCAATAAGATAACATGAACAAGAAGGTAACACGTATTCCTTGAGTAAGAAAGAGATAAACATAGTAGCAACTTAAGGACAAGTTTCTTGCAGCAGCAAAAAACAAAAGAGGTTTAACCATTAATAAAATAGGTTTTGGATCTACCTCCAGAAAAATTTATATTAATGAACATTTATCACCTAAGAATAAACTTCTGTACAAAAAAGCTCGTGAAGTAGCACGTGAAAAAAACTATAAATACGTCTGGGTTACTGGCTGTAAAATATTTGCTCGTAAAACGGATGCATCTAAAGTTGTCCCTATCCAAAGTGAGCGCGATATTTCTAATTTAAATTAAAATTAGAAAAAACAATAGAAAAACACAATCTCATATTAATCGTTTGCAGTTATGGACCTTTCTATCTATTACCAGAATGTAAGAGGTCTACGTACTAAAACAAATAAAATTTTCCTTAATTCGACTACGTGCAATAATGATATAATCTGTCTTACTGAATCGTTCCTCAACAGCTCAGTTTGTAGTGCGGAGGTGCTTCATTCCAGTTATGAAATATTTAGAAGGGATCGGTGTGATGCAGATTCTAGTAAAACAGATGGTGGTGGTGTGTTAGTTGGTGTAAAAAAATACATTAAATGTTTTGTGAAAAATGATTGTGAAACGGTACTAGCCCGCTGCTAATTAGGGCTAATGAATTTAGTAAATTTCCTTCGGGTAGCTTATCAGTCGGAGATAATTCGGTTCAGCCAGATATACACTTTGAGAGAAGCAAACAAGTACCAGGATAATTTTAGACAGTTTAATTATAATGCTCAATATATACAAACATCAGTATTACTCTTAAGAAATCAAATAAAATGTATTTTACAATGAATTTAATTAATTATGATGGGCACCCTGTTGCCAGTTCCTTACGCGCCGGTAACCCGTTTTGCATCTGTGTGTGGAAGGTCCGATTGGCCGCCTTCTGCAGAAATCGACGGGACGCCATTGGCCGGGGAGACGATTTGCCCAAAGTAATTTGCAGTGAAGCCAACCTTCGCGCCCGAATGTCACGTCCGACGTTGAAAACCGCGTGTAGCTGCAAATATAGGTTAATTCGAATATGTTATGTTTTTCGCCTTACGACACCGGGCTAGCGTTGTGAATCTCGGGGATACGGTGAAGTGGTTGTGCGAGTTGCGGCCGGAGGAGAAGTTATCGACGTTTGTCCACCTGGGGTTCCGGTACGTGGAGGCGACTTCGACAGCTCACGGCCCCGAGGGCGCCGCAGATCTCCGGTGTTATGACAGGTAGAAGTTTCGAACGGTAAGTTCAGTCCTGTAGTCAAACAGAAATTAAGTGCAATCTTACAGGGGCAAATGTTATGTTAGACGGTGGATTTATTTAGTGTTACCAAACTGACATATGAAACGGCCTGGTTGTTAAACCCTCGTTTCGAATACGTCTTCCAGGAAATTTTGGTATAATTATTTACTAGCGTCCTCCAGGAGATGTTTCAAAATTTATTAGTTCAGGATATTCACAAGTATTAGTTTAAACAGCGAAACGGTTTCCCATTCGTGGGCATCGTCTCTTAAAGCTGTTTATTCGGGGAACGAGTTCAATTAAACATTAGCTAGGAACACGGTCTCCAAGACTGGAGGCTTCGGGTTCGATCGTAGCTAAGGGAAAATACTAATGACGGGACGGGAAAAATTCTCTTAAACGGTCGGACAGGATCAGGAAGGGAATGAAGGGAGGGAATGAAAGAATGTGGGAATGAAGTCTGCCCCTTGGAACGGACGAGAAGCGGCTTTTATAGCTCCTCTTCGTGCTTCGTGCATCAAGCAACCACCTCGGGCACTCTAAGTGGGGGAGCAGCGCAATACGTGGAGCAGGGATCTCTCAATGACGTAGTCGGCCGCGCAAGCGAAAAATTCAAACTTGTAACGTAGAAATCGCTAGGCTGGAACGCGCGAATTGATTTTAATTCACAAAAACGCGTTTCGACTGGGCGAATCGTTACAATTGGTGTAGCAGATCCGAAGATATCTGGATAGGGATTCCATCATCTTCAAAAATGAATTCAACAGTTTACATTTGTTGTGTTTACATACCTCCAGGGAAAGATCACACTGTAAGCCTTACACGTTTTATCGATAAACTTTCAATTATTGCTAATTGCTTAAAAGACAGTGATGTTATGCTTATTTGTGGTGATTTCAACTTGCGCAACATAAATTGGGTTAAGAATGTCAATGAGCGTGGCCTGCAACCAGCTTCAACGTACGACAATAATGCTAATTTATTTGTGGATTGTATATCTGCAAGTGGAATTATGCAATTTAATTTTGTTAAAAATATCAATTCAAGAATTCTAGACCTTGTGTTATCTAACAATGGAGACACAGAGGTTATTCAATGGGAAAGTTCCCTTACTGTTGTAGATCAAAACCATCCACCTTTAGAAATATATTTTAAATATAAGTCTACAGAACCGCTTAGTGCAGCAACTTAAATTTTTCGTAATTTCTCCAAAGCTGATTACAATGTTATTAATGGTAAATTACTGTCTTACGACTGGAACGTTGAACTGAAATCGCTTATCACTGAGAACTGTGTAAATAAATTTTATATAATTTTGGAATTTGTTATTTCAGAACATGTACCAATGTTTAATAAGCGATCAGATTGTTTTCCTGCCTGGTTTTCACGAGATCTAATTAAGCTGATAAAGGAGAAAGCTAGATTTCATCGAAAATATAAAAGATATAAATCTCCTGTTGATTATAATAGCTTCAGTTTACTTAGAAAACGCGTAAAGGCTTTAGTAAAGCAGTGCTTTCGAACCTATATTAACACAACCGAATCAAAAATCTGTTCTAATACCAAAAAGCTTTGGTCTTACGTAAAAGAAAAAAATAAATCAAATGGTATCCCATCTAGTATGCAATTAAATGGCACTGGTGCTAATAGCGGTATAGAAATATCTAATCTATTCTCTAAATTTTTTAGCTCAGTTTACACACCGAACTCTGAAAGAGAACCTGTAAATCTCTACGGCGTAAAAACAAATAATATTTCTTTAGGAACTTGCATATTCACTATTGCTGAAGTGCAGGAGCTACTAAATAGCCTGGATGTAAGCAAGGGTGCTGGACCCGATAATATTCCAACTAATTTTTTTTAAAATTGCTCGATATCATTATCTGAGCCGTTAACTATTATCTATAATAAATCTGTATCTGAAGGATGCTGCCCTTCTGCGTGGAAAAGGGCTCTTGTAACTCCTGTACATACATCTGGCAGCAAAAGCGAAATAAATAACTATCGCCCAATTTCAAAACTTTGTGTATTTAATAAAGTATTGGAAAAACTAATATACAACGTAATATTTCATACATACAAAGAAATTATTATTCCGGAGCAACATGGTTTTTACTCCAAGAGATCAGTTGTGTCAAACTTGCTTGTTTATACCAACTTTATTAATAAATCTATGGATGAACGTTCGGAAGTCCACGCTGTGTACACCGATTTCAGTAAAGCGTTTGACAAAATCATTTGCTACTAATTAAAAAATTATTGGATATCGGTGTACATGGAGAGTTTCTGAGGTGGATTATTTCATATTTAAGTAATAGAAGCCAGTGTGTAACAGTCAATGGTTATGTGTCGGAATCTGCCAATATAACATCTGGAGTACTCCAAGGATCGCATCTAGAACCTTTTCTCTCTGTTTTCAGTATTCAAAATTTTTATTATACGCTGATGATTTGAAAATTTATGCCAAAATCACTACAGTAAGCGATTGTCAAAAAATGCAACATGACATTAATAGATTTGTCATCTATTGCTTTAACAACCGCTTAGTACTGAATCCTGATAAGTGTAATTGCATACAGTTTACAAGAAATCGCAATGGAATAAATTACACTTATCAAATTAACAATGCAAATATAAACAATACGCTCAGCATTAAAGACCTAGGTGTTACATTGGATAGCAAAATGAGATTTGACAAACACATTGACTCAATTACACAGAAAGCCTATAGAGTGTTAGGATTTATAATTAGAACATGTAAACCTTTTAATAGCGCTACCACAATGATTTTATTGTACAATTCATTAGTCAGAAGTATAATTGAATTTGCTGTAACCGTGTGGAACCCGCAGTATAATATTTACATTTCAAGAATCGAACGAATTCAAAATAAATTTATTAAACATCTTAAACATAAATTTATACATTTTTCCAATAACTTGCACACGTTAGTATCCCGACGAAAACTAATTGACATGTGTACACTATTTAAATTGATGAATTATCAAATAGACTGTGGGGATTTATTGTCGGAATTTTACCTGCGGGTTCCACAGCGAATGACCCGAAGCAATGACCTCTTATCTGTATCTGTTTGCAACACCAATTGTGCTATTAACTATCCAGTGTACAGATTATCTGTCAATTTCAATTTTTATAATGCTCGTGAAAACTGTCCTGATATGTTTGTATGTTCTTTTAGAAAATTTAAAAATAAGATGTGTAGTATAATACTTAGATTGCAGAATTAAGTCATTATTTAATTCTAGATCATTTACCATTTTGTTATCACTAATATTTTATTTTCTTTGTTATTTTTTGTTCGGCTTATAAACGCAGACTGCTATATATTAATGATTATGTTTATGTAGTGGTAAATTGTTATAGGGTGTCCGTTTTTGATGTACACCTGTTATTTACCCAAAATAAAAAAATATAATAAATAAATAAAATAAAAAAATAAATAAAATATTCGAGAAGGCTTGACTCTTAATTTAATTATGACATTTGTCAACTAAGCATGCCTACTAATATTTTTTTTTGTATGGCTATCTCTTTCTTACTCAAGCGTTCTATTTGCTTGTTCATGTTATTTCATTGCTGTTATATATAATTACGGCCCCATCAGTATATTAACATACAATGAAAAGCCTACTGAAGTCGGAAATTCATTTATTAAACTCTATATTAATGCAAATTAAGCATTCAATTGCTAGGAGGGGCATAAAGACATTTCTTTTGCAATTCTAGAGCACGGAAAACACACCAGAAGTGCACATAAAGCTTTATGTTTTTCTATGGCCATTCGCATGTTTATAATCTGAAAAATACACATTCTATAAAAATTCCAGAATGCTATTTCGGCAGCCAAGTGTATAAATCGTTCATATTGTCACTGATGGATAGCATAAATACGGCTAAAATATAATAAAACGCAATAAAACGTCCGCTGAAGTCGCAAATGCACTTACTAAGCGCTATTCTAATGCAAATTCAGCATGCAATTCCTATTAGCAGCATAAAGACGTTTCTTTTACAATTCTAGTAAACGTAAAACACACCAGAAGTGCAAATAATGCTTTATGTTTCTCTATGGCCATTGGCAATTGAATAATCTAAAAAATACACACCCTTTAAAAATCCCAGGATGCTATTTCGGCATCTAACTGTACTAAATCGTTCATATTGTCACTGATGGGTGGCATGAATACGGCTAAAAGATAATAAGACGCAATGAAACGGTCACAGAAGTCGCAAATGCACTTATTAAGCGCTGTCTAATTGAGAATTCAGTATCCAATTGCTACTAGGGGAATAAAGACGTTTCTTTTGCAATTCTAGTACACGTACAACACATCGGAGGTGCACATATAGCATAATGTTTTGTATGTGGCATACGCTAGTGCATAATCTAAAAAATACACACTCTATACAAATCCCAGAGTGCTATTTCGGCAGTCAACTGTACTAAATCGTTCATATTATTACTGATGGTTGTTTTGAATACGGATAAAATAAAATAAAACGCAAAAAAACGTCCACTAAAGTCGCAAATGCACCTATTAGGCGCTATATTAATGCAAATTCAGCATCCAATTGCTAGGAGGGGCATAAGGACATTTCTGTTGCAATTCTAGAACACGGAAAACACCCCGAAAGTGCACATAATGCTTTATGTTTTGTGTGTGACGTACGCAAGTGCATAATCAGAAAAATACTTAATCTATAAAAACCCCAGAGTGCTATTTCGGCAGCCAGCTGTACTAAATCGTGCATAGTGTCACTGATGGGTGCATGAATACTGATAAAATATAATAAAATGCAATGAAAAGTACACTGAAGTCGTAAATGTAGTTACTAAATGTTATATTAATAAAAATTTACCATCCAATTGCTAGGAGGGGCATAAACGCGTTTCTTTTGCAATTTTAGTACTCGTAAAACACACCGGAAGTGCACATAATGCTTTATGTTTTGTATGTGGCATACGGAAGAGCATAATCTGAAAAATACGTACTCGATAAAAATCCCAGACTGCTATTTCGGTACCAGTTGTATTAATTCGTTCATGTTTTCACTGATGGGTGCCATAAATACGGATAAAATATAATAAAAAGCAATGAAAAGTCCACTGAATCTTCATGCAAATTCAGCAACGAATTGCTAGGAGTGGCATAAAGACATTTCTTTTGCAATTCTCCTCCTTCTCATTCCTTAGGCCCCTCGAAGGGGCATGGTGACATTATGGTCTGGCTACTTTATGGACTTGATAGTTTCTTTCCAGGACGCTCTATCCTGGGCCGAGTGGATGGCTTCGTGTAGTGTCCTGTCACTGCCTTGAGTTGGTCATTCCATCGCATGGTCTGGGTCCCTCCATTCTACCTTGGACTACTAAAGTTTCCATGTCATTGGTGCGTCTGTTAATGTGTCCGAAATATCTTAATTATGATTGGGCTATGGTTGTGCTTAGCCGTAGTTCGATCTGGAGTTCTTCCAAAACGGATTTGTTTGTTCGGTGGGCCGTCCAGGATATGCGTAAGATTCGCCTAAAAGCCCACATTTCAAAGGCATCGATTCTTTTCTTATCTGCTTTCTTGATCATCCACGTTTCAGCCGAGTAGGTTGCTATTGGAAATATTAATGCGTGCAATAGTCTTTTTTTTGTGTTCTTTGTTATGGCTGTGTCTTTCCATACTTTCGTGAGCTTTGTAACTGCTGTGCGTGCAATCGCTAGTCGCCTTCTGATTTCTGGTTTAGATTCACCTGTGTTGGTTATTGTGGAGCCAAGATATTGGAATTGTTGCTCAACTTCATAATTCGCTATATTGTGGATATGATGCTGGTTGTTGTTCCTTCTATCTATAATCATCACTTTGGTTTTAGTTTTATTTATCTCCAATCCATACGCTCTGCTGTGGTTGATTAATGTGTTCATGATGGTCTGAAGTTTAGTCTCCGTCGGGGATATGATAAGAGTGTCGTCGGCGTATCTTAGGTTGCTAATCCGACGTCCTCCGATGGTCACTCCTCCTTCCCATTTTTCTAGTACTGTGCGCATTATGTAATCGGTGTATATGTTAAATAGAAGAGGCGAGAGGATGCACCCTTGTCTAACTCCTGCTTTGACTTTAAAAAGTTGTGAGTAGACATTGTTAACTCTGACTTTTGCATTATTTCTCTCATATAAATTTCTAATTAGTGCAACCAAGTGTGGGGGTTTGCCCATTTCGATTAATATTGTCCATAGCTTGCTCCACTCCACGGAGTCGAAAGCCTTGTGGTAGTCTACGAAGCATAAGTACATCTCGACATTTACTTCGCGAGCCTTTTCAATGAGCTGTCTTGTGTTCAATATTTGCTCTCGCGTGCTCTTGCCTGGGATGAATCCGGTCTGTTCCTCGGAGATTTGAGGGAGGAGGTGTGACTTTAGTCGTTCATTTAATATTGTGAGCATTACCTTGCTGATGTGTGGTATGAGTGCAATTGTTCTGTAATTTTCACATTTCATCGGTGTTCCTTTATTATATATGGGCACAAATATCGATTCGCACCATCCTGTGGCCAGTTTCCTGTCCGCCAAACTTTTTCACATAATTTGTGTATTATGTTGATGCCGATTTCTCCCACTGCTGTTATTCCATCTATGCCGGGAGCTTTTCGATTGCTGATCTTCTGTATCGCTCTTTCTATTTCTGATCTTAGAATATTTGGCTCATGCTCATATTGCTGGAGTTCTTGTGTTGTTATATGGTCGTGGGTATCATTGAACAGGTTGCAGCAGTACTGTCTCCATGCTTCCGCTATTCCCCCTGCCGTTCTTACTGTGTTACCATTTTCGTCCTGTATAACCTGCTTGTTTGGTTTGAACTCGCGTGTGAGATATTTTATTTTCTTGTGTAGCTCGTGTGGCTCATGAAGTGTTGCATGTTTCTCTATTTCATTACACAGTTCATGTATATGGTTGTTCATCTTGTCTCTTCTGCATAAGTTGTTAAGCCATTTTGCCGTCGGCAGTAATTTAATTTCCATTTCGCGCCTTTAGGGTAGCTTATTTATATTTAAAACCCGTTTCTCGCCATTTAAGCGTTTCATCGCAAAAACTCACAAATACCGAACTCTTCTCTCTAAATTTCGACAACCCTGTAGCGAGTCTGGGTTTCGTTCCGCTTCGATAACTCGCTTCTTAGCCAAGAATTTTAGCTGTTGGTGCAACTGCGAAGCCTTGCTTTGTGTAACTAATCTTATAAGTACCTCTTCTCGCATATAAATTGCTGCAGTGAGAAGCCAGAGCTTGGTACACTCTTTGTAAAACTTACATTTATGCGTACTGACGTTTGTTTTGTCCAACTAACTTTATGAGTGCCGCTGCTCGCTTACGAACTGCTGCAGTGCATTGCCAGAAGAAGGTACTCCCTTTGTGAGACTTACTGTGGCGTGCCCACGCCGTCTCGAATCATTATCGCACGTTTTGGGTGGAACATTTTGTGTGAAAAAGTGCAGTGAAAGTACACTCTCTGCTGGAAAATTCAGTGGTGTGCTTCAGCTCGCGCGCCGTTAGCCCACTTAATCGATAGCGCAGTCAGCGCCTAGATTTAATGTTAACTATCGCTAGTTTGTGCCGCCAGGCAATTTATCACGACCTAGTACAGGGTGTTCAGAGGTTTCGGGCCCGAATTCAGGCTTTGCTTGCACGGGTCACGGCGACCGGCCGTTGGGCTTAAGCCCACGTTTACCCATTACACCTGGCCTGGATGAGGTACCCGACTCGACTGTACGCCAACCCCATAGGCATTAAGCGCTTTTCCCCAGCTGGGCTTAACTATTAAGATCCTTTCGAACCATGATGTTTTGTAACCTGTTTATTTGTGTATGTATTTAGATCACCACCAGGGTACCAATAGACGTATTAATCTTATCGCCTTTTTTGTTTCTTCTTGACACTATTGTGTTGGTGTATGCATATTACAGGGCGATTGTGTCGCTGTGCCACTTCAGCTGTGAGGCGAGGACCAGACTCGGAAGGAAGGCCTTTCAGGTAGGTGGTTGCGACTGGCATTGTACGTCGATTTTCTCAAAATAGTTATTCGCGTATTTTCTCGAAATAGTTATTCGCGTATTTTCTCGAAATAGTTATTCGCATATTTTCTCGAAATAGTTATTCGCGTATTTTCTCGAAGTAGTTATTTGCGTATTTTCTCGAAATAATTATTCGCGCATTTTCTCGAAATAGTTATTCGCGTATTTTTCTCGAAATAGTTATTCGGGTGCTACTCGAAATAGTACTTGATTGTTTCCCGACCCGTTCCGCCGTCCAGTTCCGGCAGAACGTGGAGATCCCGAGTCAGAGCTGGTGGCGCCCATTCTTTGATAACAATCGACATGTATTAAGTGACGCTCGCCCTGTGACGTACCGGTGTTAACCCCGCCCATCTCCCTAAGCGCATTTCAGCCGAGGCCTTTAGCCTGTTTTATCGATCTTCCAGGGTGAGCGTGCCCCATTTCCCGGATTCGTCTAGCGATCGGTGCCTGCCTATCGGCAGGCGTCGTAAGAACCGTTTGATACCGTAACAAAGTTTTTAATGCTTAGGTTTAGTTGTTTTATTTTTATTTCTTTTTCATTTTTCGGGAGGTTTGCTTTGCCGACTTCTCTTCTGTCTTCTATTCTCTGGATTGTTTCGTTTGACATCCAGTGCGTTTGTTTCGTTTTTCTTTCCTCTAGGCTACATGCCTCTATCGCCTTTATGATCCATGTCTACGTCTTGCCATATTTCATCTGGTTTCTTTGAGGTGTCAGGTTCCTTGTGTGCTCGTAATTCTTGTATCAGTTTCTCTTTGTCGGGTGCTTTTAGTTTGTTTATTTTTGTTATTCCTTTTAGTCGTGTGTAATTTTATTTTGACATTAGCTCGTTAAAGTTTATGATCTGACCCGCATTGTGCCCCTGGTTTTGCCTTCACTGTAATGACGGACGTCCTGCATCTCGCTGTTATTAAGACGTAGTCGATTTGATTTTTGTATTTTTTGTTTGGCGCAATCCAGGTGGACAGTCTTCGTGGATGTTGTTCAAATACCGTGTTCATTATGGTGAGGTCATTGTCAGTAGCAAAATGTATAAGTCGTTCTCCTCTTTCGTTACGCTTTCCAAGCCGGTACTTTCCTATATTCCTTCTTAAGTGGTTATCGTTTTGTGTGTTTCCCACCTTGGAGTTAAAATCTCCCATCACTATCAGGATTTCCTTGTTGGGTATATTAGATGTGATCTGTTCTATTTTCCTGTACATTTCTTCGATTTCCTCGTCCGGCGCGTCTTTTGTTGGCATATAGACTAGCAAAACATGTAGTTTTGTTGGTTTTGCTTTTATAATTATCTGAATGAGGCGGTCACTTATAGGATTGTATGATTCTACGTATTTTGCCATTAATTTGTTTATTAGGAATGCGACGATATTCCTTCCTGTCTCATTAGCTCCTGATATATATATATATATATATATATATATATGAGACTGTCTTTTGTTTCGAAATGCCCTTTATCCTTCCAGTGAGTTTCAGTTACTCCACATATATGTATTTTTTCTCTACTCAGTTCTCTTTCTACTATGTGTAGTTTTCCCGCTTGGAGTAGCCCTCTCACGTTCCAGGTGGCGATTGTTAGATCTTCTTTTATTTTAAGGTATTGTCTTGCAGTATCCAATTTTCCATGCGATGCCTGTTTACACACATCAACATGCCCAGTTGCCGATTTCTCACCAGCTGACCTGGACTCAGTCTGGCGACGATTGCTAGTCGGGTCGCTTGGCATCGTTACATTATTACTTTGCATCTGATCATAATGTTCTCATGGGATATGCTAATCGGATGGTTTCCCGTTTGCCTGTCCGATCGCAGTGCTGTAGCCGTTGTCCTAGTTCTAAGGGCACCTACAGTTGTGTTATGTTGCAGTTCCGATTTTCTAATCTCCGCCTCCATACCCTACTGGATACCCTGCTGCCGGCATTCAGTTTTGGATCACAGGGACCATTAGATCCTCCAGGAAAATTGAACCCCTTCCATCCTGCTACGTTTGGTCCGCCCCGGGTATTTTATTTCCCCGGTACCTGCCATATCTGACAGGCGTTACCCTATCCGCCACCTGGAGAAGCGCCCGATGGCGGATATAGCAATCCCACAAAGGTTTGCAATTCTACTACTCGGAAAATACACCAGAAGTGCACATAAGGCTTTATGTTTCTCTATGGCCATTCGCGAAAGCATAATCTGAAAAATACACACTCTATAAAAATCCCAGGATGCTATTTCGGCAGCCAAATGTACTAAGTCATTCATATTGTCACTGATTGTTATTAAAATATAATATAATATAATAAAATCCAATGAAACGTCCGCTGAAGTCGCAAATGCACTTATTAAGCGCTATCTTAACGCAAATTCAGCATCCAATTGCTAGGAGCGGCATAAAGACGTTTCTTTTGCAATTCTAGTACACGTAAAACACACCAGAAGTGCAAATAATGCTTTATGTTACTCTATAGCCATTCGCAGGTGCTTAATCTGAAGAATACGCATTCTATAAAAATCCCAGGATGCTATTTCGGCATCCAACTGTACTAAATCGTTCATATTATCGCAGATGGGTGCCATGAATGCTGATAAAAGATAATAAAATGCAATGAAACGTCCGCTAAAGTCGCAAATGCATTTATTAAGCGCTATCTAAATGCAAAATCAGCATCCAATTGCTAGGAGGGACATCAAGACGTTTCTGTTGCAATTCTAGTACACGTAAATTACACCGGAGGTGCACATAAAGCTTTATGTTCTGGAAAAAAACATTCTCGATAAAAATCCCAGAATGCTATTTCGGTAGCCAGCTGTGCTAAATCGTTTATATTGTCACCGATGGGTGCCATAAATACGGATAAAATATAATAAAAAGCAATGAAAGGTCCACTGAAATTGCAAAATGCACTTATTAAATGCTATCTTAATGCAAATTCAGAATCCAATTGCTAGGAGGGCCATAAAGACGTTTCTTTTGCAATTCTAGTACACGTAAAACCCACCGGAGGTACACATAAAGCTTTACGTTTTGTATGTGACATATGCATGTGCATAATCTAAAAAACATTGTCTATAAAAATCCCAGAATGCTATTTCGGTAGCCAGCTGTACTAAATCGTTTATATTGTCACCGATGGGTGCCATAAATACGGATAAAATATAATAAAAAGCAATGAAAAGTCCACTGACATTGAAAATGCACTTATTAAATGCTACTTCAATGCAAATTCAGAATCCAATTGCTAGGAGGGCATAAAGACATTTCTTTTGCAATACTATTACACGTAAGACACACCAGAAGTGCACATAAAGCTTTATGTTTCCCTACGGCTATTCGAAAATGCATAATCTAAAAAGTACACACTCTGTAAAAATCCCAGAATGCATTTTCTGCTGCCAGCTGTACTAAATCGTTCATATTGTCACTAATGGGTGCCATGAATACGGATAAAATATAATAAAACGCAATGAAACTTCCGCTTAAGTCGCAAATGCACATATTAAGCGCAATACTAACGCAAATCTAGCATCCAATTGCTAGGAGGGGCATAAAGGCATTTCTTTTGCAATTCCAGTACACTAAAACGAACCGGAAGTGCTTATAACGCTCTATGTTTCTCTACGGCTATTTGAAAATGCATAATCTGAAAAATACACACTCTATAAAAATCCCAGAGTGCAGTTTCTGCTGCCAGCTGTACTAAATGGTTCATATTGTTACTGATGGGTGACATGAATACGGATAAAATATAATAAAACGCAATGAAACGTCCGCTAAAGTCGTAAATGCTCTTATTAAGCCCTAACTCTATGCAAATTGAGCTTCCGATTGCTAGGAGGACCATAAAGACGTTTATTTTGCAATTCTAGTACACGTAAAACACATCGGAGGTACATATAAAGCTTTATGTTTTGTATGTGACATATGCATGTGCAAAATCTGAAAAAAACATTGTCGATAAAAATCCCAGAATGCTATTTCGGTAGCCAGCTGTACTAAATCGTTTATATTGTCACCGATGGGTGCCATAAATACGGATAAAATATAATAAAAAGCAATGAAAAGTCCACTGAAGTTGATTATTCACTTATTAAATGCTACTTTAATGCAAATTCAGAATCCAATTGCTAGGAGGGCCATAAAGACGTTTCTTTTGCAATTCTAGTACACGTAAAACCCACCGGAGGTACACATAAAGCTTTACGTTTTGTATGTGACATATGCATGTGCATAATCTAAAAAACATTGTCTATAAAAATCCCAGAATGCTATTTCGGTAGCCAGCTGTACTAAATCGTTTATATTGTCACCGATGGGTGCCATAAATACGGATAAAATATAATAAAAAGCAATGAAAAGTCCACTGAAATTGAAAATGCACTTATTAAATGCTACTTCAATGCAAATTCAGAATCCAATTGCTAGGAGGGCATAAAGACATTTCTTTTGCAATACTATTACACGTAAGACACACCAGAAGTGCACATAAAGCTTTATGTTTCCCTACGGCTATTCGAAAATGCATAATCTAAAAAGTACACACTCTGTAAAAATCCCAGAATGCATTTTCTGCTGCCAGCTGTACTAAATCGTTCATATTGTCACTAATGGGTGCCATGAATACGGATAAAATATAATAAAACGCAATGAAACTTCCGCTGAAGTCGCAAATGCACATATTAAGCGCAATACTAATGCAAATTTAGCATCCAATTGCTAGGAGGGGCATAAAGGCATTTCTTTTGCAATTCCAGTACACTAAAACGAACCGGAAGTGCTTATAACGCTCTATGTTTCTCTACGGCTATTTGAAAATGCATAATCCGAAAAATACACACTCTATAAAAATCCCAGAGTGCAGTTTCTGCTGCCAGCTGTACTAAATGGTTCATATTGTTACTGATGGGTGACATGAATACGGATAAAATATAATAAAACGCAATGAAACGTCCGCTAAAGTCGTAAATGCTCTTATTAAGCCCTAACTCTATGCAAATTGAGCTTCCGATTGCTAGGAGGACCATAAAGACGTTTATTTTGCAATTCTAGTACACGTAAAACACATCGGAGGTACATATAAAGCTTTATGTTTTGTATGTGACATATGCATGTGCAAAATCTGAAAAAAACATTGTCGATAAAAATCCCAGAATGCTATTTCGGTAGCCAGCTGTACTAAATCGTTTATATTGTCACCGATGGGTGCCATAAATACGGATAAAATATAATAAAAAGCAATGAAAAGTCCACTGAAGTTGATTATTCACTTATTAAATGCTACTTTAATGCAAATTCAGAATCCAATTGCTAGGAGGGGCATAAAGACATTTCTTTTGCAATACTATTACACGTAAGACACCAGAAGTGCACATAAGGCTTTATGTTTTGTATGTGACATAAGCAAGTGCATAATCTGAAAAACACACTCTCTAAAAATCCCAGTTTGCAGTTTCGGCTGCCAGCTGTACTAAATCGTTCATATTGTCACTGATGGGTGCCAAGAATACGGATAAAATATAATAAAACGCAATTAAACGTCCGCTGAAGTCGCAAATGCACATATTAAGTGCAATATTAATGCAAATTTAGCATCCAATTGCTAGGAGGGGCATAAAGACATTTCTTTTGCAATTCCAGTACACGTAAAACGCACCGGAAGTGTACATAAGGCTTTATGTTTTCCTACGGCTATTCGAAAATGCATAATCTGAAAAATACACACTCTATAAAAATCCCAGAATGCAGTTTCTGCTGCCAGCTGTACTAAATGGTTCATATTATCACTAATAGGTGCCATGAATACGTATAAAATATAATAAAACGCAATAAAACGTTTGGTAAAGTCGTAAATGCTCTTATTAAGCCTTATCTCAATGCAAATTCAGCATCCAATTGCTAAGAGGACTATAAAGACGTTTATCTTGCAATTCTAGTACACGTAAAACACACCGGAACTGCACATAAGGCTCTATGTTTCTCTACGGCCATTCGAAAATGCATAATCTGAAAAATACACACTCTATGAAAATCCCAGAGTGCAGTATCTGCTGCCAGCTGTACTAAATGGTTCATATTGTCACTGATATATGGGTGCCATGAATACGGATAAAGTATAATAAAACGCAATAAAACGTCCGCCAAAGTCGTAAATGCTCTTATTAAGCCCTATCTCTATGCAAATTCAGCTTCCGATTGCTAGGAGGAGCATAAAGACGTTTATTTTGCAATTCTAGTACACGTAAAACACACCGGAAGTGCACATAAGGCTCTATGTTTCTCATCGGCCATTCGCAAATGCTTAATCTGAAAAATCCATACGCTGTAAAAAATCCCAGAGTGCTATTTCGGGAGCCAGCTGTACAAAATCGTTCATATTTGCATTGATGGGTGCCATGAATACGAAAAAAAATTAATAAAATACAATGAAAAGTCTACTGAAGTCGCAACTGCACTTATTAAACTCTATATTAATGAAAATTTAGCATCCAGCTGCTAGGAGGGGCATAAAGACATTTCTTTTGCAATTCTAGAACACGAAAAACACACCAGAAGTGCACATAATGCTTTATGTTTCTGTATGGTCATTTGCGAGTGCATAATCTGAAAAATACACAACCTATAAAAATCCCAGAATGCTATTTCGGCAGCCAACTGTACTAAGTCGATCATATTGTCTCTGATGGGTGCAATGAATACGGATAAAATATAATAAAACGCAAATAAACGTCCGCTCAAGTTGAAAATGCACTTCTTAAAAGCTATATTAATGCAAATTTAGCATCTAATTGCTAGAAGGGCCATAAAGACATTTTTTTGCAATTCTAGTACACGTAAAACACGTTAGAAGTGCAATTAATGTTTATGTTTCTCTATGGCCATTCGCAAGTGCATAATCTAAAAAATACTCACTCTATAAAAATCCCAGATTGCAGTTTCGGCTGTTAGCTGTACTAAATCATTTATATTGTCACTGATGGGTGCCAACACTACTAATAAAATATAATAAAATGCAATGAAAAGTTTACTGAAGTTGGAAATGCACTTATTAAACGCTATATTAATGCAAATTTGAATCCAATTGCAAGGAGGGGAATAAAGATACTTCTTTTGCAAAACTTGTACACGTGAAGAACACCAGAATTGCACATAAAGCTTTATATTTTTCATTTGGTATTTGCAAATGTATAATCTGAAAAATACATACTCGATAAAAATTACAGAGTGCTATTTCGGTCGCCCGCTGTACTAAATCGTTAATATAGTCATTGATGGGTGCCATGAATACGGATAAAATATAACAAAACACAATAGAACGTCTGCTGAAGTAGCAAATTAACTTATTAAACGCTATATTAATGCAATTTCAACATCGAATTGCTAGGAGGGGCATATCGACATTTCTTTAAAATTCCAGTACACGTAAAACACGCTAGAAGTGCTTTATGTTTATCTATGGCCTTTCGCAAATGCATAATCTGAAAAATACACACACTATAAAAATCCCAGAGTGTTATTTCGGCAGCCAACTGTACTAAATCGTCCATATCGTCACTGATAGCTGCCATGAATACGGTTAAAATATAATAAAACACAACGAAACGTTGGATGAAGTCGCAAATGCACTTATTAAGCGTTATCTTAATGCAAATTCAGCATCCACTTGCTAGGCGGGGCATAAAGACATGTGTTTTGCAATTCTAGTACATGTAAAACACACCGGAGGTGCACATAAAGCTTTATGTTTTGGATGTGACATACGCATGTGCATAATCTGAAAAAAACATTCTTGATGAAAATCCCAGAATGTTATTTCGGTACTAAAACGTTCATATTGTCACTGATGGGTGCCATGAATAGGGATAAAATATAATAACATACAATGAAAAGTCCACTGAAGTCGAAAATTCATTTATTAAACTCTATATTATTGCAAATTCAGCATCCAATAGCTAGGAGGGTAATAAAGACATTTCTTTTGCAATTCTAGAACACGGAAAACACACCAGAAGTGCACATAACTAGTATGATCCAGAAAAAGCATCATAAAACAAGATTTCTATCGGGAGTCTAATCAAAGTTCAATTTAATTAACATATGTGGGAATGCCAATAAATTTAATTGGGTCATTTAATTGAAGCACAAGATGGCCGCCAAGCGGAACTATTTCTTATTCTTACTGATAATTAATAATTGCCAAGAATATCACACAAACTCATAATTTTAAGAATTTATTATAAAACTGTAAAGACAACACCAAGCTTGTTTACATATAGTACAATGTTCTTAGTTTTTCATTCCTTGAAGTTCTACCAGTCTTAACAATAACCAAGTTACTAGGTAACTCACAACTCAGTATTTTAATTTAAAACATAAGCCCCATATAGTGATTGAAAACATTTCTCAGCGAAGCATGTTCTGCAATTTGAACGTGTGTCCTCACTGTTATCATTATAACCTCAAATTGTATTCTTGACGAAAGTTTGACAATATTATCGAAAGCATTTTGAAGTTTTTTGACATTCAATAATTTTGGGTTTTTTCAACTAAAGCTACGACGTGACATTTTTTGTTTTACAATGATCAGCGCCTCAGGAGAAAATTTTTCGATCGCTCTACATATCAGAGGTTGGCAAATTTCTTGCTGTGTTCTATTGGCTGTCTATCTCAGTGCTGCCATTTGTGTTTACAGGTTCAACATTATCATCCTCAGATTTACTGTTAACAACTTACATATTACTATAGTCCGTTTTTAAACTAGGAGTAATTGAAAAGGCGTATTTATACTATAATGTACCACCATAAAATACACTACAAAAATTTGATGGCAATTTTGAGTTATTTCACCTATAATGTTTAATTAAGAACATAAAACTGCTAACTGATGTGTAATCGCTTCGAACAGCTGATATGTCAACACACGTGTCAAAATATATGCAACTTAGTATTGTGTAAAACAGTAGTCTTAGCCAATTCCAGATGTAGGTTTTAGTTGTAAGAAATTTGAATTGTTCCTCGTAATTAAAAACCAACTATAAACACATCAAGATAATTGACATTGCTCCACTGTGTTTCATTATCAAATGTGAGCTATTTCAACTATAAGATTTGTCCGTCTTACCTTTCCACCGCACATGGTTTAGGTTTGTTACATTTCTTTACAATTTTTTCAGGCTCATACACAACCCCTTTCTTGTAGTAACATTTTGATCAAGCTGAAATTCGTTTCTTGTTCTAGTAGTTTTATCATGATGCTTAGCTACATCCTGTTGCTGTACTAATGTTCACAAGGACTATTTTCTTATTCTCTACTTTAGAAACTAACAAATTATTACTTACTGCTATGTTACTTATAAGTCTCCTATTCATTAACAACTATAAATGAGTAAGTCCTACTCCAGGTACAACACTATTACTATAATCTAACAGTGCTACATGATGACCTTATCATATTTTTAGCAATTTCGACACTACCTTCCGCAAAGCCCATAGTTTTAGAATAATACAGCTATACTCTATTTTTTAATGCCACAGACAAAGTTATACAACCCATTTTTCTATTATACTAATTAACTAGATAATATTTTTTGAGACTTAATTTAATTAGAAACAGTATTTTAGGTTGCATAAAGATTGTCTGCGGCATTAAAAAACAGAGTGTAGTCACTTACTCAAAAATAATTTATTCTGAAGATTGTTTGAACAAGTGTGAAAAATAAGCCACATTATCTCTGGTGCTATACTTAACCCAAATGGTAATCTCTTAAATTTATAAATGAGCTAAATATACATAAACTATTGAACTTTTCCTTCAGTTTCCAGGCACGTAACTATGGGTTGGTAGCTGAAGAGGCACCGGCCTCCTTAAAGAAAAGAAATGCCTTCCGCAGTGCCTCTCACTCAAAATAAGATAGAATTAAATGAATTTTTGGTGGGTAACTTTCCAAAAAATGATTAGTTCTGATCTATTATAAACAAACAAAAGATAACATTTCTGCATTAAAAACAAAAATTATAATGTAGGTGGAAAGAACCTTTAAGCGTAGGTCAGAACGTTTCTGTAGACTCTAACTTGAAGAGAGCAATTATTCAACATCTTGTACAATTATCAGTCATTTGACGAAAATTTTCCTAATAATAATGCGGACATTCAAGATTATATGTGGATCGCCAACCACTTTTGTAATTGTGAAAAAATTTCTCAAAATTTGACACAAGTGTTTCGTTAAATTTAGTGTTTGTGATTTGATTTACCAAAAAATAAGTAGCATTATTTTAATGAATTGTTGCTTCTAGTAGAGATTTATTTATTTTATAACCATTTTTCTTTTTTTTTGTTTATATACAAGTATTGTTAGAATTTATGTGATTTAAATTAACAAAAAAATTTGTTTATTGTAAATTTTATTATTATTATTGTAAAATGTGTATCTGAACATCATGCCTATCTATGTATTAATCTGTGCATTATATCTGTAACGTTACCATATTTACAAATCTGAATTTGCTTATACTTTGGTTCTTGGGTTTTCGGTTTAGTTTTAGGTGTAGAATATCGTAGTGCACCTTTTGTATGACCGATTAGATACACCTAGTATATTAAAAACAGAACAACAAAAGTGTTTTTCGTTTGTATGAGATTCATATGTAACTATTCTACAGGGCGATCCGTTTGGTTAGAATATTTTAAAATTTATGTAGCTCCAGATATTAGACGTGTTCAGAGAGAATGTCTATCATTATATGCAGAAAAGTTGGAGTTTTACAAGATCTAGTTAGCTGAATCAGTGCATGCCTCAGATCATAAAAAGTCAATAAAATGGTACCTACAATCCAGCCGCATGTTTAGTGCATTTTGGGTTTGGCATCAGAAAAGCATCTAAGTAACATGACATGCGATGGTGCCAGTTGATTTTACTGCGGTCCTATTCCTATTTACAGAACAGAAAAGGGTTTGTCACCTGTATGGGATTGTATATGTCTAACGAAATTACGTTTTACTGTGGTTCTATATTCACAAACAGAACATGAAAAGGATTAGTCGCTTGTATGAGTTTTCATGTGTGTGACTAAATTACTTTTCCAGGTACATTTATATTCACAAACTGCACAAGAATAAGGTTTTTCACCTGTATGAGATTTCATGTGTGTAACTAAATTCCCTTTCTGGATAGATTTATATTCACAAACTGAACAAGAATACGGTTTTTCACCTGTATGTGATTTCATGTGTCTGACCAAATTAGCTTTCTCGGTACATTTATATTCACAAACTGAACAAGAATAAGGTTTTTCAACTGTATGAGATTTCATGTGTCTGACTAAAACACTTTTCTGGGTACATTTAATATTCACAAACTAAACAAGAATAAGGCTTTTCACCTATATGAGATTTCATGTGTCTAACTAAATTCCTTTTCTGGATAGATTTATATTCACAAACAGAACAAGAATAAGGTTTTTCGCCTGTATGAGTCCTCATATGTGCGACCAAACTACCTTTCCGGGAAAATTTATAATCACAAACTGAACAAGAATAGGTTTTTCACCTGTATGAGATTTCATGTGTCTGACTAAAACACTTTTCTGGGTACATTTATATTCACAAATCTGCAACAAGAATAAGGTTTTTCACCTGTATGAGATTTCATGTGTCTGACTAAACCACTTTTCTGGATAAATTTATATTCACAAACTGAACAAGAATAAGGTTTTTCACCTGTATGAGATTTCATGTGTGTGACCAAATTAGTTTTCTCGGTAGATTTATATTCACAAACTGAACAAGAATAAGGTTTTTCGCCCGTATGAGTCCTCATATGTTTGACCAAACTATCTTTCCGAGAAAATTTATATTCACAAACTGAAACAAGAATAAGGTTTTTCGCCTGTATGAGTCCTCATATGTGCGACCAAACTACCTTTCCCGGAAAATTTATATTCACAAACTGAACAAGAATAAGGTTTTTCACCTGTATGAGATTTCATGTGTCTGACTAAAACACTTTTCTGGATACATTTATATTCACAAACTAAACAAGAATAAGGTTTTTCACCTGTATGAGATTTCATGTGTCTGACTAAAACACTTTTCTGGATACATTTATATTCACAAACTAAACAAGAATAAGGTTTTTCGCCTGTATGAGATTTTATATGTGCGAGTAAATTAGAATTATGGGAAAATTTATATTCACAAACTGCACAAGAATAAGGTTTTTCACCTGTATGAGATTTCATGTGGCTGACTAAATAACTTTTCTGGTTACATTTATATTCACAAACTGAACAAGAATAAGGTTTTTCACCTGTATGAGATTTCATGTGTCTGACTAAAACACTTTTCTGGATACATTTATATTCACAAACTAAACAAGAATAAGGTTTTTCGCCTGTATGAGATTTTATATGTGCGAATAAATTAGATTTATGGGAAAATGTATATTCACAAACTGCACAAGAATAAGGTTTTTCACCTGTATGGGATTTCATGTGTCTGACTAAATTATTTTTTACTGAAGTTCTATAGTCACAAACAGAACAAGAAAAGAATTTTTCACCTGTATGAGATTTTATATGTGTAACCAAACTCTTTGCTGTTGAATTTTGGGGCACATAATTTTGGTTTTTAATTTCAAACTCACATTTATAATCAAGTTCGGAATGAATACTAATGTCATTATTGCTGTCAATGACTTCTTGTTTGACAGAAAACTTCTTAATATCTTCATTGCCATCTAAGTCTCTTAATGCCTGCAGTGAAGTTTCTGTTGAACTATAAAACTTATTATCTGCTGTTCCTTGATTAGTGGTCATCATTGCTAGATTAATGTCTGCTTGAGTGGTAATACTTTTTCGCTCAATAATATACGACTACGAGAACCTTTGAGATTGCAACATCTGAAACAAGTAAGTATTATTAGAATTAGCAAATTACAGATAATTTCATTTATTTTATTTTGGAACCATAAGCTTGTTTATTGGCCCTCGATAGCAGGCTTTCATGGCCCAAGTACCTAAAAAAGTTGCTAAGTACTACGACAAACAACATAGCAACACCACCAATCTACAGAGTATTGCAGCACACCAAAAATTTACAGCCCGTGCCCAAAATACTGAATCCTTGAATTTTGTCCTTTTCGAGAATCAAAATAAAAATAAAACGCATGTACCACGTGCATAATCAAGAAATTTCAAGCACTCCGCATACCCTTAATACATAAATAGGTATTACATACTGTTCTGTAAAGAAAACTGTAGTTATTTTAAAGCTAATATTCTGAATGGAATAGTTATTTATGCAAAGAGCGCCGAAAGAGAAAGTTTACACTCGATAACAAAGTTTCCAAAAGTGTAAACGTTCTTTGAGCCTGAGGTACGTGTAATGTTTACGTACAACTGGATTCAGATGCATTACTGGAATGGTTTGTTCTAAATACACTCTTCAGAGTCACTTTCTACTGAAGGTATTACATTTTACAACATATCAAATTATATTTTTAAGATTAACTGATAAATGTATTGCTATCCTTACAATGAAGGTTGGAAATCATATATTTGAACGTTACTTTCATCGCTAGTTTTCATGACATGGCGTTTTGTTTTTTACAGTCCACCAGGCATAAAGTTACACTTTCGGTCATGGTAACTACGATATAAAAAACAGTTTTGGCCGGTTGTGTATAAATATTATTGCATTACAAACTGAATCACTATAAAAGCCAGTCTTATAAAGACCACCATTCTGAGGTTAACTTTAATTCGTTGTTAAAATAAACAAAAGCGCATCAACATTTGTTTACTAATGAATAAAATGTAATAGGCACTAACGTTTTGATTTGCTTTTGTTTATGTTAACAATAAATTAAGGTTAACCTCAGATTAGTGGTCTTTATAAGATCAGCTATTACTACCCTTCTATCATTGATTTATAGTCATTATAGCGTTTTAAAATAGCTCTCAAAGAGTCGGACGTTATTTTTTAGTTGTTCTGTTCATGTGAACGAGGTGTTATTTGGTAAATGTAGCAACCGTTTTGCTTCTTATGTTGACTGATTGCAATTTACCTTAAATAAACGTGGAGAGGTCTTTATACATTGGGTGGAACGATATAGAACTACTCCAATAACAAAATTTTGGCCCTTTACCCTATCTGTAAAGTAAAGAATAAAATTTAATAACAATTCGTGTGAACACGCATGACACTTAACCTCAGTTTCAGAAGTGGTTTTTTGTAACTGACACGCAAGTGTAATAATTAAATATTACAATTTCAAACATCAACGTTGTCAGAGAGTTGAAGTCGCTCATTTGATCAGGCGAAATGGACGAGTTGATTAATTAATGAATCACTTGCTTTCGTTTAACAGAAAATAATTATATAACACTTAAGCAGTAGAGAAGTCAGGGTAGCCTGGTAGCCACCACAAAACCATGCCTAAGAGAAGCGAATCCCCCATGCTAAACGTTGACGGTTGACAACACGCCACTATTTTTTCACACAGCTGCGCCCTGGGAACGGGGTGGCCCATTTACACAATACGTTTTAAATGGCGCACGTGCGAAATTTAAATAGTGCGTATAGTCAACCCTCCAATCTCATAAATTTGAAAAATATTTTGTCAATAAAATTTGATTTAAAAAATAATTCATAAACTTTAATTGTTAATGTTGAATTAGGCATTAGCAATTAAAATTTACAAATTATTTCTTCAATACAAATTACAACAATACAACTTTTAATGTAAATAAAAGTTATTCCTGGACAGCACTAGTAAAAAAACTTTATTAATGTAGTAAATACATGCAGAAGAAATAATATACAATACAACAAATATTAAACTCTAGAACAAAAAATAAATGCTTATAAAACATCATCAAAATAAATAAAATATACGTATTATTTATAAGCATAATGAATAAATAACAACCTACTTCGCAGCCATTTTCTTCCGATGTTTATTTATTTGAAAGTTAGGGAACTAAACAAGACAGATGCCCCAAAAAAGTTCCACAAAGTGACATAAAATATAGAAAAAGTTACAAAAAACAATTAATACATTTGATTTAGGTAATACATTAAACAAATACTAGTGTGCTATACTAAACTAAATAAAACTAAATACGTTAATTTATACCAACAAAATGTTATAAATTTTTCGACAAAAACCAAAGTGTAATTTTATTGACACGAGCATTGGCCTATGTCAGCAACTGTAAATAATTTTTTTTACGAAATTGATGTTTGGTTAATGAAAATAAATCTATACTAGGAAAGTGCTTGTTATAAAAGTTCATTAGTCGAGGCATAGTGGAATTTTGCATAGATAAAGTTTTGACAGAATGGACTGTAAAAACCAAGTGCATGCGGGTGTTAACAGGCGGCACATTTAATAGTATTTTACATGACAAGCCAGGTAAAACAGTTTTTACTGGCGATAGGATTGGGATGACTGGCGAGCCGTTAGGCGAGCCTGTCATATCCTTGAGCCAGTAAAAATGGTTACCTGGCGTGTATTGTTGAATATTTTATTTGTTTCTCACTTGTAATTAACTAGAAATTTACCATTTATTCAAAATGTCAAACTGACAAGCAACTAAATTCATCAATATGACACATACTAAGGAAGACAACTCTGGCTTTGCACGCTATCATTTATCTATGAGCACGCTTGTAAAATATAACTGGCTAGCCAGTAAAAAATTTACTGGCTAGCCAGTTATGAAACATTTTCAAGGTGAATACAGTGACTTGATAAATTGATGTTTACAAGTGAGGAACAAATAAATTTATTAATTGTAGTATACCGGGTGAATGAGACCACCCGTATCAGTATTTTTTTTAAAGAACGGTGAGTCGTAGAGAGTTGGGATAAAAAAATTTATTATAAAAGTCATACTAAAGAATCGAATGGTGATATTATTATTTCTCGAAAAAGTCAGCATCACGAGTAGTTTTGTCAACAATGTCCAGAACTCCAAAATTTTAAATGGCACCATAAGTCGAAAAACGTGTTGTTGAAAAGATCGTTAAAAAAGAAGAAAGTTTTGTAGGAAAAATTATTTTACTACTACTACCCCTTTTAAGTAATATTCGATTAAAGTTATTAAATTGGAAATTCGTTGTTAACAAACAAAATTGAAAAGTCGGCTTTTAAAATCTAGTTACCGAATTAAACAATGTTACAAGTGTTCAAAATGTTATTGACATTAAAACGTGTGTGTAACATTGTTTTATTCGGTAACTAGATTTTAAAAGCCGACTTTTCAATTTTGTTTGTTAACAACAAATTTCCAATTTAATAACTTTAATCGAATATTACTTAAAAGGGGTAGTAGTAGTAAAATAATTTTTCCTACAAAACTTTCTTCTTTTTTAACGATATTTTCAACAACACGTTTTTCGACTTATGGTGCCATTTAAAATTTTGGAGTTCTGGACATTGTTGACAAAACTACTCTTGATGCTGACTTTTTCGAGAAATAATAATATCACCATTCGATTCTTTAGTATGACTTTTATAATAAATTTTTTTATCCCAACTCTCTACGACTCACCGTTCTTTAAAAAAAATACTGATACGGGTGGTCTCATTCACCCGGTATATGAGCTATCAATGGAATTATGAAGCAATTTATAAAGAAAAAGTGCATCAGTCAAAATTCGACGTTTTTCGAGAGTAATAAGATTCAAACAAGAGTTTAAATTGTCTTCTGAAATATTTAATTTAAATTTTGAATTTACATACCTCATAAATCGGCGTTGAATTGATTCGATTCGGTTTTTATAGACAGCGTATTGTGGATTCCAGATGACACTACAATAATTCAGATTACTATTTACGTACGCGAAATACAGAACCTTGACAGATGCTACATTTTTAAAATTATAAGAAGTTCTCATAAGAAATCCTAACATTTTAGAGGCTTTCTCACAAATGTTGTTAATATGATCCTCATAGATTAACTTGCTATCAAAAGTGACCCCTAAGTCTTTTATTTTGTCGACTGTTTTAATAATATTTTTACCAAAAACGTATTGTTTTGATATTCATGAGGCCTTACGAGTAAAAGTGATGTGAAAACACTTATCAAAATTCAGGTACAATTTATTATCATTGCAGTATTTATACAGGCGGTTCAAATCAAGTTGGATAGCGTGACAGTCGGCGATGCAACGGATGTCAGAATATAATTTCAAGTCGTCCGCATACATAAAGAAGTCGCTATTTTTAAAACAATCTTTGATATCATTAATATAAATAACAAAAAATAAGGGGCCTAAATGACTACCCTGCGCAATTCCCGACGTCAGCAAGATCCTTGACGACTGGAATCCTTTAATTTTTACAATTTGATATCTATTTGTAATGTATGAAATGATCCATTTTAACAGATCACCTATAATTCCAATTTTTTCCTATTCTGCAAAGAGAATTGAGTGATCTACTTTGTCAAAGGCCTTGCTGAAATCAGTGTAAATTGCGTCGACCTGAATCCTGCTATCTAGTGCATCTATACGAATATGAAACTAGATTCGTTTCTACCGATCGCCCAGCAAAACATCCATGCTCTTCAGGAATAATACTATTTTTAACTTGATTGAAAATTAATTTGTGTATTATAGATTCAAAAACTTTTGAAGACAGAATTGAAATCGGTCGATAGTTCTCAACTTGATTTTTACTACCCGATTTAAAGATAGGTATTAATATAAACGCGTTTTTCCACTAAGCTGGAAATATACCTTCTTTTAAGGATCTATTATAGTTATTATACAATATGGACAGAGGTTCTGCTAACATAAGTGAACATCTCTTTAGCAGAACCGGTGGTAGATTATCCGGGCCCGACTCTTTGTTTTCATCAAGAGAATTTAAACATTCTAAAACCTCTTCCTGCGTAATTGTGCAAATATTGGTAGCAAATGTATCAAAGCGAGATTTAGTATAAGAAGGTTGCAAAGTGCTAGGAACAAAGACCGAGCCAAATTGCTGGAAAATAATTCACTAATATCTCGGCCGTTACGTGCTGTTTCATTTCCTCGTGTCATTAAGGCTGGAATACCAGAATTGTTACTTTTACTTCTTGTGTAATGCCAAAAAGATTTTGGATTATCGGACAGGTTAGATTCAACGTTTTTGACATATTTTGAGTAGTCACGAGCAATAGCACGTTTCGAGTTTGAGCGCAAAATGCAAAAGTAATGATAATCCGCGGTGTTTTGATACATTTTCCACCTTTTATGAAATGTATTTTTTTCAACAATATTTTTTTTAGTTGAACATGAGTACCATGACGGATATCGATTACCAGATTTTTTGAAAGGTACATGCTTCTCAATTAAACTGTTAATATTATTGTAGAAGTAATCAAGCGACTTCTCTATACTACTAGCTGTAGTTAAGGGTGACCAATTTATATGGGCGAGTGCATTATTTATTTCCGAGTATTTAGCTTTACGAAATATGTAGTTTCTTTGTATATTTTCTTTTAAAATGCTATCAATACTGTTTTTTTAAGTTATTTATCGATTCGTGGTTGCAAAGAACTAAGTCCAACACCCGATTATTGATATTAGGTATGTTATTAAATTTAAACAAGCCCGAGTAAGCAGTTGTGTCAAAGAAGTCTCTTGATCTGTTATCTATGTTAGAAGGCGTGAAGTAAGTGCTAACGCGGTTGGTCCAATTCACTTTTGTGAAATTAAAATCACCGACCACTAAGAACATATCGTTAGGGTAATTAGCAATTTTGTCACTCAGAGAAGTCGTGAAGGCTGCCAGAGCCACGTCATCATGCGGTGGAAGATAAACACAACACACATGAAGCCTGTTTGCTTTATGATCGGTTATTGTAACCCACAAGTCCTCGGCGTCGCTGTTCCAGCTAGGTTGAGGAATCACATTTAAATAGTCCTGCGTGGCAATGAGAGAGCCAGCGCCTTCTCCTTGGGTACACACACTACTTTCCCTATCTCGACGAAATACATTGAATTTACTTGCAAACAATTCCGAACTATGAATGCTGCTATTTAGCCATGTTTCTGTAAAACACACAATGTCATGATCAATGCTAAATGAGTTTCTGTGTAAAATGCTTGTTTTTGTTTTCATCCCACGCGTGTTTTGATAGTAGATCCTTGGAGGGAACTCCGAAAAGTTCAACATTTTTGTTGCGGCTTTGTTGCTCTATTACATCTTGCTCAGCGAGAACACCTCATCTTTCAGTTTTGAGTTTTCCTGCTGAAGAATATTGATTTGCTTACACTTCGCGTTCAAAGTCGATAGGCTTAGCTCAAATTCAGAGACTTTGTTGGAGCAGAATTCAACTGATGCCAGCAGAGTATCATATTTTTTATTAAGCGAGGAGAGCTCAAACTGAATTTTGTTTAATGCTATCATAATGGGTTGATTATTACTTTCGTGTGACTCGTTGTCGTTGTCCCCATCGTTAATGAGCGATGAGTTTCCAGAACATCTGCAGTCGTTGCATTTCCATAAAGATCCCGTAGATTTTAGTATTTTGAGTGCATCTGATGATATCTTCACACACTTAATATGGAAGAATGCATTGCATTGACCGGCGCACGATATACTTGGTGACCGTGAGCCAATAGTGGTTCTGCATACACCACATTGGTTAGGCATTTTATGCATAAATTTATACAATTTACACCGTTTCCTGAGCACACCTGGACACGAAAACCATATACAAACACTCATTTCACAATGCTGTAATACTAATTTCAACTAATACAATATTGTAATTAACATATGACAGTAGTATAAATGACGACTACTTAATATGCGTGCACTCTGTGCATGCAACGTAAACGTTCTTTTGTAATTGAGGTATTCAGCTTATGCTTCTCCCTGACAAATTTGAAAATTAAGGAAGTAGTGCACTTATTTAATATCAAATCGTCGCAGATGTGGGCATCGTCAGGGCAGTTTCTCGAAAACCTATTGATGATTTGTAGAACTGCTTGAAGTTAATCTCCAAAGTAGGTTGAAAATCGGTAACAGAAAGAAATGCATATAAATAATCCTTAATAGTTAGTGATAACAAATGTAACGTTGATTATTACACATAACTGTGACATGACTGGTATCTTCTTCAAAATATAAACGCGGGCAACACACTTACATAAAATTTTGCCCGTGCCAAGAGTCATCGTGCTGGTTGCCCTTAGAAAACTGCCCTCGAAACAGTTTTAATTGCAACCAGCACTCAACCCTTGGCGTGTGCAAAATTATCGGTAAGTATGTCTTGCCCTTGTTATATTACTAATGAAAATTATTACTGCTGCTTATTTGATTATTTTATAAAGGAAACAAATTAGCTGATACGTCAAAATATGTAGGTAATACATTTGAAAGAATATCTAATGACTACTTCTAATGCATCGAAAGTTAAAGAAATTTGTGAAAATGCTTAAACTGACCTGTAGTACTAATTTGTTGCAGCCAGAAACGCAGGTAGACTTCTTTTTCGTGCTGACCATTAACAGCATGCAAAGGGACATCCATAACTGAAAAAAATAAACTACTTTAATTAAATGGGTAGATTACTCAATATTACAAAATTATCTATAGATGTTTATTTGGCTATGTCGCTGTAAACAAACTAAGAATATAAATTCAGGAACTGAATAAAAGTGATAGACACTATAATTAACAAGTATTTAAGGTTGGATAATTTCCGTGTTACGCAGAACATAAATTGTAGAGGGCGGTTGGTGTATCAAAATGCTTAAAAATGCAATATGCTTGTTTGGTTGCATAGCTAAGTAATATCATTGAAACTTGTTTGAACCTTAACCGCAAAGAGTCGCTACTAGGCAATTTTTGTTTTCAATTGCAAACGAGCTGTTTGGGGATCAACCCACTGAAACGGTACCCGTCGAAGTTGTATCGTTTATATTGTCACTGATGGCCTCCATGAATACGGATAAAAAATAATAAAATACAATGAAAAATCAAGTGAAGTCGCAAATTCACCTATTAAGCGATATCTTAATGGAAATTCAGCATCAAATTGCTAGGAGGTGCGTAAAGACGTTTCTTTTGCAAATCTAGTACACCTAAAACACACCAGAAGTGCACATAAAGCGCTATGTTTTGTATGTGTCATACGCAAGTGCATAATCTGAAAAATACACACTCTATAAAAATCCCAGGGTGCTATTTCGGTAGGCAGTTGTATAAATCGTTCAGATTGTCACTGATGGGTGCCATAAATACGGATAAAATATAATAAAACGCAAGGTAACGACCGCTGAAGACGCAAATGCATTTATTAAGCTCTATCTTAATGCAAATTCAGCATCCAATTGCTAGTAGGAGCATTAAGACATTTCTTATGCAATTCTAGTACACGTAAAACACACCAAAACTTCACATAAAGGTTTATCTTTTATATGTGACATACGCAAGTGCGTAATTTGAAAAGTACATACTCGATAAAAATCCCAGAATGCTTTTCGGTAGCCAGCTGTACTAAATCGTTCATATTGTCACTGATGGGTGCCATGTATACGGCTAAAATATCATAAATAGCAATGAAACTTTCCTTGACGCCGAAATGCACTTATTAAACGCTACATTAATGCAAATTTAGCAACCAGTTGCTAAGAGGAGCATTAATACAGCCAACTGTGCTAAATCGTTCATATTGTCGTTGATGGGTAACATGAATAATAATAAAATATAATAAATTGCAATGAAACCTCCGCTGAACTCGCAAATGCACTTACTAAGTGCTATCTTAATGAGAATTCAGTATCCAATTGCTAGTAGAGGCATAAAGACGTGTGTTTTGCAATTCTAGTACACGTAAAGCACACCAAAAGTTTACATAAAGATTTATCTTTTGTATGTGGCATACGCAAGTGCATAATTTAAAAAAAACACACTCCATAAAAATCCCAGAGTGCTATTTCGGCAGACAACAGTACTAAAACGTTTATATTGTCACTGATGGCTGCCATGAATACGGATAAAATATAATGAGAAGCAATGAAAAGTCCACTGAAGTTGCAAATGCACTTATTAAGCGCTATCTTAATGCAAATTTAGCATCCAATTGCTAGGAGCGCCATAAAGACGTTTCTTTTGCAATTCTAATACACGTAAAACACAACAAAAGTGCAAATAATGCTTTATGTTTCTGTATGGCCAATCGCAGGTGCATAATCTGAAAAATACACACTCTATAAAAATCCCATGATGCTTATTCGGCATCCAACTGTTCTAAATCGTTCATATTATCGCTGATGGGTGCCATGAATGCAGATAAGGAAAAATAAAACGCAATTAAACGTCCGCTACAACCGCAAATGCACTTATTAAGCGCTGTCTAAATGCAAAATCAGCATCCAATTGCTAGGAGGAGTGTAAAGGCGTTTCTTTTGCAATTCTAGTACACGTAAAACACACCGGAGATGCACATAAAGCTTTATGTTTTGGATGTCACATACGCATGTGCGTAATCTGAAAAAAACATTCTCGATAAAAATCCCAGAATGCTATTTCGGAATATATGTTTTGTATGTGGCATACGCAAGTGCTTAATCTGAAAAATATACACTCTATAAACAACCCAGAGTGCTATTTCGGTAGCCAGTTGTATAAATCGTTCAGATTGTCACTGATGGGTGCCATGAATACGGATAAAATATAATAAAACGCAAGGAAACGTTCACTGAAGACGCAAATTCACTTATTAAGCTCTATCTTTATACTAATTTAGCATCCAATTGCTAGGAGGGGCATTAAGACATTTCTTATGCAATTCTAGTACACTTAAAACACACCAAAAGTTCACATAAAGCTTTATCTTTTTTATGTGACATACGCAAGTGCGTAATCTGAAAAATACATACTCGATAAAAATCCCAGAAAGTTATTTCGGTAGCCAGCTGTACTAAATTGTTCATATTGTCACTGATGGATGCCATGAATAAGGCTAAAATAGAATATAATTTAATGAAAATAACCCTGACGCCGAAATGCACTTATTAAACGCTACATTAATGCAAATTAAGCATTCAATTGCTAAGAGGAGCATAAAGACGTTTCCTTTTGCAATTCTAGTACACGTAACACCCATCAAAAGTTCATATAAAGCTTTATCTTTTGTATGTGGCATACGCAAGTGCATAAGCTAAAAAATGCATACTCTATAAAAATCCCAGAGTGCTATTTCGGCAGACAGCTGTACTAAATCGTTCATATTGTCATTTATGGTTGCCATGAATACGTATAAAATATAATAAAAAGCAATGAAAAGTCTACTGAAGTTACAAATGCACTTATTAAGCGCTATCTTAATGCAAATTTAGCATCCAATTGCTAGGAGCACAAAGACGTTTCTTTTGCAATTCTAGTACACAGCATAATCTGAAATAAACATTCTCGATAAAAATCCCAGAATGCTATTTCGGAATCCAGCTGTACTAAATCGTTTATATTGCACTGATGGCTGCCATGAATACGGATAAAAAAATAATAAAATACAATGAAAAATCAAGTGAAGTCGCAAATTCACCTATTAAGCGATATCTTAATGGAAATTGAGCATCAAATTGCTAGGAGGTGCATAAAGACGTTTCTTTTGCAATTCTAGTACACGTAAAACACACCATAAGTGCACATAAAGCGCTATGTTTTGTATGTGTCATACGCAAGTGCATAATCTGAAAAATACACACTCTATAAAAATCCCAGGTTGCTATTTCGGTAGGCAGTTGTATAAATCGTTCAGATTGTCACTGATGAGTGCCATAAATACGGATAAAATATAATAAAAAGAATGGAAACGACCGCTGCAGACGCAAATGCATTTATTAAGCTCTATCTTAATGCAAATTCAGCATCCAATTGCTAGGAGGAGTATTAAGACATTTCTTATGCAATTCTAGTACACGTAAAACACACCAAAACATCACATAAAGCTTTATCTTTTATATGTGACATACGCAAGTGCGTAATTTGAAAAGTACATACTCGATATAAATCCCAGAATGCTTTTCGGCAGACAACTTACTAAAACGTTCATATTGTCACTGATGGTTGCCATGAATACGGATAAAATATAATAAAAAGCAATGAAAAGTCCACTGAAGTTGCAAATGAACTTATTAAGCTCTATCTTAATGCAAATTCAGCATCCAATTGCTAAGAGCGCCATAAAGACGTTTCTTATGCAATTCTAATACACGTAAAACAAACCAAAAGTGCAAATAATGCTTTATGTTTATCTATGGCCATTCGCAGGTGCATAATCTGAAAAATACACACTCTATAAAAATCCCATGATGCTTATTCGGCATCCAACTGTTCTAAATCGTTCATATTATCGCTGATGGGTGCCATGAATGCAGATAAGGGATAATAAAACGCAATGAAACGTCCGCTAAAACCGCAAATGCACTTATTAAGCGCTGTCTAAATGCAAAATCAGCATCCAATTGCTAGGAGGAGTGTAAAGACGTTTCTTTTGCAATTCTAGTACACGTAAAACACACCGGAGATGCACATAGAGCTTTATGTTTAGAATGTCACATACGCATGTGCGTAATCTGAAAAAAACATTCTCGATAAAAATCCCAGAATGCTATTTCGGAATCCAGCTGTACTAAATCGTTTATATTGTCACTGATGGCTGCCATGAATACGGATAAAAGGTAATAAAATACAATGAAAAATCAACTGAAGTTGCAAATGCACCTATTAAGCGATACCTTAATGCAAATTCAGCATCCAATTGCTAGAATCGCAATAAAGACGTTTCTTTTGCAATTCTAATACACGTAAAACACACCAGAAGTGCAAATAATGCATTATGTTTCTCTATGGCCATTCGCAGGTGCATAAACTAAAAAATACACACTCTATAAAAATCCCAGAATGCTATTTCGGAATCCAGCTGTACTAAATCGTTTATATTGTCACTGATGGCTGCCATGAATACAGATAAAAGGTAATAAAATACAATGAAAAATCAACTGAAGTTGCAAATGCACCTATTAAGCGATACCTTAATGCAAATTCAGCATCCAATTGCTAAGAGGTGCATAAAGACGTTTCTTTTGCAATTCTAGTACACGTAAAAGACACCAGAAGTGCACATAAAGCGCGATGTTTTGTATGTGGCATTGGCAAGTGCATAATCTGAAAAATACACACTCTATAAAAATCCAAGTTGCTATTTTGGTAGCCAGTTGTATAAATCGTATAGATTGTCACTGATGGGTGCCATGAATACGGATAAAATATAATAAAACGCAAGGAAACGTCCGCTGAAGACGCAAATCAACTTATAAAGCTCTATCTTAATGCAAATTCAGCATCCAATTGCTAGGAGGAGCATTAAGACATTTCTTATGCAGTTCTAGTACACAAAACACACCAAAAGTTCACATAAAGCTTTATCTTTTTTATGTGACATACGCAAGTGCGTAATCTGAAAAATACATACTCGATAAAAATCCCAGAAAGCTATTTCGGTAGCCAGCTGTACTAAATCGTTCATATTGTCACTGATGGTTGCCATGAATACGTATAAAATATCATAAAACGCAATGAAACGTCCACTGAAGTCGCAAATGCACTGATTAAGAGTTGTCTTAATGCAAATTCAGCATCCAATTGCTAGGAGGGGCTTTTTTTTAATTGATAAGTGGTAAATCAACGATCAGAACTATGTAAATATTTTTAAAACACAATACATATAAGTTCTATTAGCTGATTTGCTGATAATAGGCTTGTGGGATTTAACCTGTTGGTGTTACCCTAGAGACGTTAGTGGTTGAGCAGGTCGCGGGGCCATTTATTGTTAAGTCTTTTGAAGGCTGGTTCTTCTAGTAGAGGTTGAACTCATGGATTTGGATGTGCTAACAAGCGGTCATGGTGTTTCACTGCCCGTTGGTAGATTTCTTCTTTTACAGTTGGCATATCTAAGACCGTATGTAAAGTTTGGTTGTTGAAATACCACAGAGCATTTGCAATCTGTATGTGTTTAAACTTGGTTTAAACACACATAAATTTTAATAACAAAATTTACGAAGCCAGTCAGAAGTTCTAAATGTAATTCTGATGTCATAAACAAACAGTTTTAACCTCCAGTTTTACTTCATAATTTCGCAAGTTTATACGTAATTTATATCTGTTTTAATCTTGAATTAAAACAGGCAAGATTCAGTTCCCATTTACGAAATCTTAAACGAATATTGTTTCGCCAACATTAAGTGAAAATGAAACTCGGCGACCTAGAAAGCCAAGTTCAACGCTCAGCCTGCAAACCCATGCGGAAATATAAAAGCTTATCATGCTGAGTTGCGGTCTTTGCGGACCTTTAAACGCGTTCTATTACACTATTATGAACTTTGATATTGTTACTTCGTTAAGCATTTTCGTTGTATATAAATACAGGTTTATTTTTATAATAAAACAATCTGCATTTAATGTTTGATTCATTCACTACGTCGCTACCCCTATACCAAGCCATAATACTGTCGAGATGTGAGGCTGCATCTCAGGCGTTAGTGTTTCTACTGTCGTCCGTCCAAGTACCATTGACTACATTGGTTTAAAACGTAAACACAGTCTTGTTTACGTGCTTGACGGATAGAATCAGCGCAAAGTAACGGAATCCTGATCCAGCCTCTCAGGCATTCTGTTCATGGTCCTTCGAGCCGGATCTGTCTCCAACTAACGAAAAAACACATCCCGAGAAGAAACCAACATCTGCCAACCACCCAGTTTCCAGAAAATGGCTAACAACATGGAGGAATTCAACAACTTAGCTATCGCCCAAGAAGAGCTCGCGCAGAAGATAAAGCAAATATTATCTAACAGCAAAAAGGACCCTGCCAGCCGAAAAAACGAAGCCTACATCGCCAGTCGCAACAAAACGCTCGACGAACTTTGGAACACTGCAACTAAAAATCATGCAGAAATGGGGCAGCTAAGTATTCCAACTCATAATTATTTTAAAACAGGGTATTACGACCAAATTAAAGCCATATACGGCGAAACAAAAAGTTACTTGCAGAGCTGTTTAAAATCAACGGAAATTTCCAACCCCTCCGTAAGCAGAACTCAAGAGGAAATGGTGGCCAACCCCGAGCAAAAGGTTCGTATCCGAAAACTGCAGATTCGGATTCAGAATTTTAAGCAAGCGATGGACGACGCCGAACTAACACAAGAATTAGGGACGCCCGCCATCACGACAAGGGAATTAAGAGAAAAATGGGATCGTGTGGTCGAGATGGACGAAGAAGTTATGTCAAACGACATGGCTTCAGAACAAATGCACTTCAGTCCTGAATATACTACGTTGGAAGACAGGTATAGAAATTTAATTATTTTATTGCAAGCGCCGACAAGGAACGAGCAAGCAGCAGCCATCTCGCTTCCTCAAGTCAAAATTCCCATATACGAGGAAAATTATGAGGAATGGGCCACTTTCAAGGACCTGTTCACCAAATTAGTAGATGACAACCAAAATATGGATGATGTCATCAAGATGCAATATTTAAAGACGCATGTTAAGGGAGAGCCAAGCCGACTGATCCAGCATCTAGATGTTACCCAAGCAAACTACAACACCGCCTGGAATCTGCTGCAACAAAGGTATCAAAATAATCGCCTTATTTTAACTAAATTGCTAGATACCATATTCGATCTGCCGGTCCTCTCTAAAGAGTCAGCCCAAGGGTTAAAAAGATTGCACGACTCCATCAAAGAATGTGTGGAGGCAATCAAAAATTTAGGCATCTCCACGGACAGTTGGGGTTCGTGGATTAACAGAGCTATCGCTCGAAAATGGGATCCTGAAACCAACAAATTATATGAGCAGTCGCTTCAAGGTCCAAACGAAGTCCAGGATCACCAAAATTTAATGGCTTTCCTGCAAGTGCGGTTCCAATCCCTGGAATCCATCGATGGAGCTCAAAAGCCTACGCAGGAAAGACCACAGAAGAATTACGCTTCCGCATCCCTAAATTGTAAGCTGTGCCATGGAGATCATTACATCGACAACTGTAGCAAATTCCAGAGGCTACCTACCCATGAAAAACAAGAAGCAGTAAAAACCAATCGATTGTGCTATCGGTGCTTGCGGCACGATTCAAATATACCATGCCGTGCCTATTTTAATTGTAGGATCTGTCGCTTCCCGCATCATACACTGCTTCATAAGGCGCAGCCACCATCAAGGCCGCTCCCTGCTCAAAAGATGAGGACGTCAGCTCATGCAGCAGCCATAAAAACTTCCAACGCTCCAGAAAAGAAGCCGAAGTCGGACATCATCACCGCCAATTTAGGCGCACAGGAGAGCCAAGTTCTACTTGCCACAGCAATGGTTCAAGTAAAGGCAGCATCCGGGATGACTCATCTACTACGAGTATTAATAGATCCCGGGTCTCAGGGGTCGTTTATCACGGAAGCATCAGCCGAATTATTGGGGTTACCCAGGACCAAAGTTCGAGCTGAAATCACAGGAATCGGGAACAGCGAGCCAAAAATTGCCAAATGGAAAATCCCAGGTTTGATCACACCTAGATTTTCAAGTAACTTTTCCCTACCTGTCAATTTATTAATACTTCCTAAACTTACCAAAGCCATGCCTTCATCACCCATCCCAAATATAAATATTAATTCCTGGAGCAATACCTTCATCGCCGATCCAACCTTCAACCGACCCGGTCCTATAGATATAGTTCTAGGCGCCGAAGAATATTCTAAAATAAATCTAGAAGGAATCACTAAAACAAAGGATGGCATCTTGGGACAAAATACCAAACTGGGCTGGATTTTATCTGGAACCATTGGAAGACAACATAACGACAGCATTAAAGTCAACACCATGGTTGCCAAAATTGGAGAAGAATATCAGTTACAAAAATTCTGGAACATAGAAAAAGTTCCCACTCAACGAAAAATTTCCCCAGACGATCAGGCATGTGAGAATAAATTCACAGACACAGTGGCTCAAATCAATCAGCATCGAGACAACTACATGAAGGTCAATACCACGATTAGCAACTCGTGGCCAATTGGAGAAGAATCTCAGTTGCACAAATTCTGGGACATAGAAGAAGTGCCCACACAAAGAACACTTTCCCCAAAATATCAGGTACGTGAAAAGAAATTCACAGAATCAGTACAGGAAAGACCGCAGAAAATCGAAGCTTTCGAAACTCTTAGTCATGGAGGACACTACATCAAAAGCTATGGTCAGCTCCGAAGTTCACCTACCAATGACAAGCAAACAATCCAGCAGGTGAAGGAAATATTAACAACCGATCCTACAGCGGAAGAACGAGCAATCGCAGCTGCCAATATAAAGAATACGGAAGTTCAACATCCTGTTATCATCGAATGTGAAAAAGTAGCATCTTCTCATCCACAAGAAAATCACCAAGTGCATGGAACCTCCCAAGTCCTCATTCACGAAGTTCCCATTCAGGAAGTTCCCATTCACAAAGTCGATGGACAGAAAGAAAAGGAAATTGCAGGGCACGAAAAAATCGTTGGAACTCCTCCAGATGCTTCGACAGCAGCTTCTAGCGATGGATGGAGCCAAGAAGTTGCAGCAATGACTGCTGCTAACAAGAACACCTCCGAGTCCACTAAAAACTTGACACTCGGTAATGGATGGAGCCAAGAAGTTGCAGCAACAACTGCAGAAAATGGCAAACCCTCCGACTCCATTAAAAACTCGACAACCATTGGAGGGTGGCACCCAGAAAAAGCAGCAATAAATGCAGCAAACAAGAAACACTCCGAGTTCATTAAAAACTTAGCACCGAGTGGCAGGTGGCAACAAGACACAACGGCAAGAATTGCAGTACACGAGCAACCCTCCGAGTTCACTAAAATTTTAGCACCTAGTGGAGGGTGGCATCAAGGAATGGCATCAAGAAATGCAGCCAGCGAGCAAACCTCCGAGTTTACTAAATACTTAGCACCCGGTGTAGGGTGGAACCAAGAAATGGCAGCAGCCAAGAATTCAGAAAATGAAAAATCCGAAACCAAATATTCTACGCCTAATAGAAGGTGGATTCAAGAACTAACAGCAACAAGTTTAGGAAACAATAAACACAATGTTAAGCACTTAGCCCCTCGTAGAAGATGGAATCAAAAGGACAGCTTAATAAAATCTGCGAGGAAATTTACCGAATACTCGCAATGTGGAACACCGATACGGAATCTTTTAAAACAGCTAACCTCGGCAAGAGTGATATTAATTATCGTATTCACTCATATAATGTTTGTCTCCAAAGGAAGAGGCAGCCGATGGACGTTGGCAGGATGTTCCAAACCAATTGGTAACATAGTCAACGACACAATAACACAAAAGCTCTTTTACAGAAATAGCAAAGGAGCCAGTGTTGCAGCAGCCGAACCACTTCGAGGACTTACAACCCTCTCGGTTGGACCTGCAACATCATCTGAAGGAAGTAGCATGGAGAGCCATCCGACGTCGCTACTACCTATCCAGAGGAATAATCAACAGCGTCTAAAAGACGTGACATGGAAAACCATCCGCCATCACTCCTATCTATCCAGCGGAATCACCGGCAGCATATTGGGAGCCGCTATTCTAATAGGAGCCTTCTACTACATTCGGAAAAGGATCAACCGAAGGAAGCATCAATCCAAACAACGCCAGTCAGCCGTAGAAGAATATCCTCTAAAAACCCTTAATGTGGAAGAAACAATATAGTTTTTCTTTTCTTTTTCTTCAGCCTAAAATTGGCAATATGTTTAAACTTGGTTTAAACACACATAAATTTTAATAACAAAATTTACGAAGCCAGTCAGAAGTTCTAAATGTAATTCTGATTTCATAAACAAACAGTTTTAACCTCCAGTTTTACTTCATAATTTCGCAAGTTTATACGTAATTTATATCTGTTTTAATCTTGAATTAAAACAGGCAAAATTCAGTTCCCATTTACGAAATCCTAAACGAATATTGTTTCGCCAACATTAAGTGAAAATGCAACTCGGCGACCTAGAAAGCCAAGTTCAACGCTCAGCCTGCAAACCCATGCGGAAATATAAAAGCTTATCATGCTGAGTTGCGGTCTTTGCGGACCTTTAAACGCGTTCTATTTCACTATTATGAACTTTGATATTGTTACTTCGTTAAGCATTTTCATTGTATATAAATACAGGTTTATTTTTATAATAAAACAATCGGCATTTAATGTTTGATTCATTCACTACGTCGCCACTTCTATACCAAGCCATAATACTGTCGAGATGTGAGGCTGCATCTCAGGAGTGGTCTTACTCTCGTCCCTTTAAGTGCCATTGACTAAGCTGGCTTAAAGCGTAAATGCAGTCTCATTTACGCGCTTAAAATTAGGGATAGAATCAGCGCAAAGTAACGGAATCCTGAACCAGCCTCTCAGGCAATTCTGTTCACCGGCTTTGCAGCATATATTAACTACAGAAAACATTATAGTACTACTATAATAGCTAGTGTCGAACAAAACATAATAATTTTAGCCCTGCTAAGCGTGCCATGACTAAGAGGTGCACAATAAGTGGTCTAGAATTTATTTTGGAGGTTATAGACGCTGTAGTAGTGCATTTCAAACTCATATGGCAACATATAACTACTATACTAAATTTTTCTGCATTCAAAAAATTCAAGTTCAGTAGTTTGGTACTCAGGTACGTTAACACTTCTAAATAACACGTTTTTCAGTAAAAAGTAACTACAGAAAATACTAGTGTACTACTGCAACACCTACGATTTGGAATATAAATGTGTCCACCCTTCCCCTTTTTTCTTCAGATGCTGTACTGCTAATATATCATCCTGTACTTCTAAGATTTTATTCGCATTATACTACAGAGTTTTTTATTTGTAATCGTAACTAAAACGAAATCATTACTTAACTTCCAATTTTCGAAAAATATTGCGTCTTCGGTTGCTTTTATTAATACAAACTTCACATTTAAGCTATCGTCGGATTCAAAGTTCACATCTTCTTCGTTTTCTGAACTAGTACTAAGATTGCTTGTAATTATTCTCACATCTTCAAATTTCTACGTCTTTACTAATAGCTCTCTCCCTTTCATTTTTGCTTGAAGCTCAATATCTGGAGTATCTGGTAACACTCAGCAGATCTCAGATTTCCAACCACCACATCTACTAACGTATCTTGCTTTTGCTTTGGGATAAGGTCTTATCTGTTCAGGCGTTACAAAGTGTTGATTTAATTCTGTAGAAAGTACACAAGATGAAGTGGAATTATCTAAATTTGGTAGAATGTTTAAAACTGTGGGTTCATTCGAGAGCCCGGCTAACTCGTGTACAGTACTGCTGTATTGATCTGAAGGATTTGATCGATCGGTTAGATAAAAACTTAAAAACTCATGCTGACTAAATATATTTCGATTAATTGGGAAAATTTTTGTTACTTTAAACCCTGATTGAATATTTTGTGATGTAAATGCTTGTAAAATATTTTTAATGAACCGAACGCTGTTAGGTTCAAGGGCTCAAGTCTATGGTTCGTATGCGGCTGTAGCATAAACATTACAATTCTCATTTCTTTCGGATAATTCAAACTCTCCACTGAAATGTGACACTCATGGTTGTCCATAAGTATTAACATTTTAATTGTGTTACTTGTTGCAGGCAAACAGCTATCTATTTCAAGCTCTAGCCACTTTGCGTATTGTTTGAATTTTCCGCGCCGCACTTCTCGTTTTGGCCACTCTGTCGCGGCAGATAATCTTACTTTTCGCCGATCGTTTCTGTTAAATTTCCCGTTAGCCCAAGACGCAAAGATGTCTTTTCTATCAGACTAGTTTCGACTTGTAGATTAAGACTTTTGATATTTTATTCTCGCTGTTTTGTTTTAGCGGCGTTCGTATTTATATTCGTGATATTTTCCAGCTGCTCTGTTTTGTCCAGTTTCCGTATTGTGTTCCCGTTAGTTGTATTATGGCCAGTAACTGACTCTTGTTTCTTTCTCTCTCTTGTAACGCGGTTAAACCAGAAATGGAATCTTAACCTAAAAGCTCATTGCCTCTTCCGTAGTTATACCCTTAGCGGTCTACTGTAGGCGCTTTGCTACGAACCTTGCTTTTTATCGACAGATACAACCAAAGATTTTAATGCAAAACATCAACCTCAATCTTTAGCATTCAAAATTAATAGTTATAAATGTAGACTATGGGATCATGCAACTTTTGTGCACTGAGGAAGTGCAACCATTGCAAATTCATACACGAATGCAAGCCGAAATGATGCCAAAAATTTAAGAATGAGTGAACCGCGACTAGGTACAGCGTGTATTGCATCAACAGAAAACAAGATGGCTTGTGTGGAAGGCCTGATTAGAGAAACTCGTCCAATTTCAGTGAGAGAACTTGAGGGTTTTAGAGCATCCATCCTACGGCCCAGATTTATGGCCTTGCGATTACCATATTTTTGGATAGCTGAAAAAGGCGTTATAAGGCGAGCGTTTGGAGCGAATAGTACAAAACGCTGAGAAAGAATTCAATAAAACTGTTGCGTGATGATGGACGCGCCGTGATGTAATTGCCAATAATTTTTGACATTTCCAGAAAAATACGAATTACAATAATAATCACGAAGACGTGCGTAAAGTAAAATGAAGTCACCTGATTATTTCATTAAGACATTGTTTACGTGGTTGCAATGTTAAAATGGTTACTAGGGAAAAATGTGTGAATCGCTAACTTTTCGCATTGACAATGAGCTTTTAATAGTCCATTTTAGAGGTGACCGTAGAAAAAATCCATTAAGTCCGCTAAAACAGCATTTTGCGGACTCAAACGAGCCTGTTAAAGGGTCATTTTGGGGAGCGTGTACCAATAATCATTTTAAGCGCTGATTTCAAATATCTAAAATGAACGGGGTGTTCCATTTAACAAAACCAAAGTTGTATATCGCTATTCAAAAATAGGAGCCCGTGATTAAAATTGATTCATGACAATTTGTCATATACAGTGTGAATAATGTAAGACTATACATTGACAACTATATTTTAGCATTAATCGATTTACTCATGCTAGTAACAGTTGTCGGTTTTGAAATTACAATGAAATAATCCCGTTTCAATAAGTTTCTATAGTCACTATGTTGTTATTTTGTTTACAAACACCATCGTAACAGTAAGTAAATGCCCCATGTCTAATTTTTCGTAATTCAGCCATGTACAGTCTTACATTATTCTCACGGTATAGTCTTTTCAGTAACCATAAAAACACAAAGTGGGCTTTGATTTGAAAAATTTCCAAATTTGATCTTTGTCTAAGAATGTACTTGCAAAAAGTTACTAAAACAAATAGGTTAAGGGTGTGACATCTGTCATAAATGTTTTAAGTAATTACTTTAAAGAATATTCAAATACTGTGTTGAATACTATTGAAGTGTTAAGTGTTTCATAAATTTTGCCGCTTCGCTTGTAGTTGTGCGTTGTACTATGCGCATTTCAGCACTTCTTGGGCGCGACTGCCCTCACCACTTACGTTCCGTCTGTCAAACTGACTGCACGCGAACCGGTCCAGTCCGAGAAACGCTAATTCTTTGTTTAAATGTTTAAATGTTTGTATGCTAATTTATTGCGAATAAATTACCTACTTTGCTTTCAACGAGTGTATAATCTAGTGAAGAATAAATCAATACAGTCCACTACAGTGCAATCGAGCTTGCAACCAGGAATTTTCCAAACATAACGGACAACTGGGAGGCTCGCCCACATTGTTCCTTCGAGCCGCATGGTCCATCGGCCCGGAAAAGCAGCCCAAATTCGCCAGCAAGGCAAGTACAAGGCAAGTTTCAATCGTAAATTCGTCCCTAACGAGAGGAAGGAAGACAGCATACGGTGCTATCAACGCGAGAGCGAGAAAGCCAAACGCCGAGTTCCGCGCCAAGTTCGTGCAGGTGGGCAGGCCAGCTGCAGACGAGACGGCAGTTCAAGCCACAACAACGAAAAAGGCGGCACACACCAATATCAATGTAAGCCTAATTTCCCTTTGTGAGATTTCCTATGCATAAATTTGGTTTTCTATCATCTGTGTCTGCATGTGCATAATTTTAGCTGCGTACTATTGCGTAAACATATGGTTTATGCGTCATATAAACATTTTAATTGCGTGAAATGCCAAGCTATTTCGTTTGTTCGTGAGGACAATATCCCCTGCATGTTTCATATTCCAGTCGAATTATTCACAAGCTAATCTCGCGTTGTACCAGTGCCGTTTTCTGCGTCGTAGCACCAAGTTAATCTCGCGTCGTGGCAGCGCTGTCTTGCGTTGTAAACAAAATTCCGCGCCAGGGGCGTACGAAAGTTGGTTCGATCTATTAAACTGTTTTAATTTCAGCAATTATGGATTCGCTTGTAAGAGCACGTGGCTCTATCAATGGCAAGCTTACGCGTTTCGCAAATTACGTGCAATCATTGCAAACAATTCAGGATGAAGATCAATTCTTATCTGGCACTCAAATTATTCAATTGCAAGAAAGATTGGATGCTATAGCCACCGTGTTATCGGAATATTATGCGGTTCATGAACAAATTTTAGAAAACAGTAAGGATGCAGAATCTGAAATGCAGCAACAAGTCGAATTTGAAGACTCTTATTTTCTTGCAATCTCACAAGCTAAATATTTGATTAATGAATACAACAAACAGTATGATGTTGCACCAGATCGTTCTGGATCTCCTAACGGTAGCGTGAGATCAACGCATTCAAACTGCAGCTCGCATTGCAATACTCGAGCCGTACGCCTTCCTACCATCTCCATTCCCAAATATTCAGGGAACGTGTCAGAGTGGTTGGAATTTCGTGAGATTTTTATTAGTTTAATTCATGAGAATCAAACGCTAACTAATATTCAAAAGCTGCATTACTTAAAGGCTAGTTTACAGGGTGATGCAAGCCAAATTATAAAAAGTTTAGAGTTTACTGCGAGTAATTATATTCTAGCTTGGGATGCATTGTGTAATCGTTACAATGATCCAAAAATTCTGATTCATAACCACCTCAATGCTATTTTCGAACTTGAATCGTGCAGTAAGGAATCTGCAACTAAATTACGTACGATTAGCGATATGTTATTCAAACATTTTACAGCAATCAAATCATTAGCTACCGAAAGCGAGCTTCTAGATGTTGTTATCATTTATGTCGTTTCTAAAAAACTGGACCCCACTACATTCCGTGAATGGGAGGTCCTTAGAAACCTGTCAAGTTCTGACCTGCCTAATCTTGACGAGTTCAAGGGAATTTCTACAAAACACAGCAAATCTTCTAGAAACTGTAGAGGTAAAAAATATTAAACTTGTACCCGAAAAGTCTTCCAAGGTACATTCGAAATCATTTGTGTCAGGTAGCCCTTCGTGTCCATTGTGTAAAGGATCTCATCCCTTGTACAAATGCGATAAGTTTGTCAAGCTGTCTTCTCTTGACAGAAATTCAAAGGCAAAAGAGCTCCGTGTATGCTTTAATTGCCTAACTCAGGGTTACCTTTCGAGCCGCTGTAGCTCCAAATATACGTGTAGAAAGTGCAAATCAAGGCACAACACACTTCTTCATGAGGACAAACCTCAAAATGCTTCTTTTAGTCAACCAGGATCTGCGGTGTCAGCAGAAACCCTTGTTGAACTAAATCAATCGATTTCGGCATTCTGTTCGAATGCTTTGCAGGTACTCTTACCTACGGCTACCGCTAAACTCATCGCTGATGATGGTACGCCTCATGTTGTGCGAATCCTGCTGGATTCCGGTTCCCAATCGAACTTCATACGTTTAGATTTGTGTGAAAGGTTGAAGCTTCTAATTCGCGAAGTCAACGTTACTGTTTCTGGCTTAAATAAAACTACTTCTCAAATCAAAGCTAGGTGTGATATCGAGCTGCAAGCCCCTCACACCTCATACAGTATTGGTCTATCCTGTCTTGTTCTCGATCAGATTACAGGTACAACCCCAAGTTTTCGTGTCCAGCGAAACAGTTTCAAGGTTCCTGATAATATCAAGTTATCAGATCTGTCCTACGACCAACCGGGCACCATCGACATTCTTATTGGTTCGCCCATTTTCTGGCAGCTCCTTTGTATTGGACAAATTGGTCTAGGCCCAAATCTTCCCATCCTCCAAAAAACTCGTTTTGGCTGGATTGTTTCTGGCGCTACAGGCCCCTCTTCTGCGTACCCTGTACATTGCAATCTTAGCATGATCGAGGATGCTTCCGACCCCATTGCTAGGTTTTGGCAACTCGAACATTACCCAGAGGAAAAGGTCGGCACAAATGAAGAGAACGCCTGTGAGGCACATTTCGTGCAAAATACGCAACGAGAAGCGAATGGTCGATTCGTTGTCTCTATCCCTCTCAAGAAACCTGTAGAGGTATTGGGTGATTCATTGCAAATCGCTCAGAAAAAATTCTTATCATTAGAGAAGCGGTTACAAGCGAACCCTGACTTGTCCAATCGCTATTCGAATTTCATGAATGAATATTCTGAATTAGGTCATATGTCCGTTTCAAACCCTAATTCAAACGAGATATCCTATTATCTACCCCACCACGGAGTCTTAAAAGAGGAAAGCCTGACAACTAAACTCCGAGTTGTATTCAATGGTTCCCAAGCAACCACTTCAGGGCAATCTCTGAACAGTATTCAGATGGTTGGCCCAACCATGCAACAAGACTTATTTTCCATTCTTGTTCGCTTTCGCAAGCATTTGTTCGCTATATCAGCCGACATTGAGAAAATGTATCGTCAGGTTCTGGTGAATCCTGACCATAGGCCCCTTCAGAGAATCCTTTGGCGATCCTCTCCAACTGAGCCTCTTCTGTCATACGATCTGAATACAGTTACTTATGGCACTGCTTCAGCGTCTTTTCTTGCCATTAGATGTTTGACCCAATTGGGCATCGAATGTGCAGCTTCAAATCCCGAAGTCTCTCGAGTGATAAAGGAGGACTTCTACGTCGACGACCTTCTGACAGGTGCGGACACTCCTGAGAAAGCGCGTACTCTCTGTTCAAACTTGAATCAGATTCTTGATTCAGGCTCTTTCAAACTTAGAAAGTGGATTTCTAATTCTCCCGAAGTTCTCGATGGAATCCCAGATTCCGATTTGCATCCGGGTGTTCTTGATTTCAGTGCACATGAGCACACCAGCACCCTTGGTTTGATTTGGTCCGTCAAAAGCGATCATCTGATGTTCAATATTTCAAATTCTACAAGTAGTAAGGCTACCAAGCGTAGCATCTTGTCTGAAATATCGCAGATATTTGACCCGCTGGGTCTGCTAAGTCCATGCACCATGGGTGCCAAGGTTCTTTTGCAACAACTTTGGATAGAAAAGTTGAATTGGGATGAACCCGTTTCCAACGCCATACAAGAAAAATGGTTTACATATCGGCGTGATCTTCTCATGCTCAATGACTTAACAATTCCTCGTCACGTCCTCTGTCGGCGCGTGGTTGAGATAGAACTCCATAGTTTCTGCGACGCCTCCAACAATGGTTACGGTTCGTCGATATACCTACGTTCCAAGAATCAGGAAGGGGAAGTACAAGTTCACCTTCTCTGTTCCAAGGCCAAGGTAGCCCCTTTAAAGCCCTTGACAATTCCGAAGCTCGAGCTCTGCGGAGCTGTTCTTCTAAGTAAACTTTCCGTGCAAGTCATAAAGGCACTTGATTTGCCCATATCTAGAATTGGTTTGTGGACAGATTCCACAATAGTGCTAGGATGGTTGAAAACCAGTCCGAATCTTCTTAAAACTTTTGTGTGTAACAGAGTTGCTGATGTTCAGCAACTCACTTCTGATGCCACGTGGAGGCATGTTCCTACCGCGTCGAATCCTGCTGATCTTCTCACTAGGAGAATCCCTCCTTTAGTCTTAAAAGAATTAAGCCTTTGGTGGCATGGTCCCGCCTGGCTAAGCGAAGGTGAGGCATCTTGGCCTACTTCCAGACATGTTCTTGCTGATCTTCCAGAATTCAAAAAAGAAGCTCAGAGTTCTTCTGTAACCTCTGTTGAACCATTTCCGTTCAATCAGTATTCAAGTTTGGCTCGATTACAACGAGTTACAGCTTATTGCTTTCGTTTTTATAACAATGCGCGGACTCCCAAAGCTGATCGCCTTTCTGGGCCCCTTTCTACAGATGAACTGCAAGCATCCCTTGCAAGGCTTGCAAGGTTTTCACAACGCGAGTCATTTCCTGACGAATTTAAACTGTTGTCACAGAACAAGCCTGTGAAACAATCTTCTGCTTTGATATCCTTGAATCCTTTTCTGGATTCCAAGGGACTGCTAAGAGTTGGTGGTAGGCTCCACAACTCTCAATTACCTTTTGACAAGAAGTTTCCTCTAGTGATTTCTGGCAAACATCCATTCGCCAAACTCCTAGTCTCACATGAGCACCTTCGGCTTCTCCATGCCGGACCTCAAATGATGTTAGCTAATCTCAGAGAACGATATTGGATTACCTCTGGCAGAAATATAGTCAAGCAAGTGGTTCATCAATGCTTGCGGTGTTTTAGATTTTCTCCTAAGCTAACCGAACCCATAATGGGAGATCTGCCAGCCTCTCGTATTCAATCATCGCCCCCATTTCATACGACTGGTATCGATTATGGTGGACCGTTCATGATAAAGGATCGCAAGGGACGTGGTTCTAAACTGGTAAAGTCCTACCTGTGTCTATTCGTTTGTTTTGTCACAAAAGCAGTGCACCTTGAATTGGTCGCTGACCTTTCTACTGAAGCCTTCTTAATGGCTTTTCGCCGGTTTGTAGCTCGTCGAGGCAAACCGCTTCATGTCTATTCAGACAATGGCACTAACTTTGTCGGCGCTAATTTCGAATTAATCGAATTAGGCAATTTTCTTGCGGAACAAGGCCTTTCTATTTCCGAATCAGTCGCGAGCGACGGAGTAGCTTGGCATTTTATACCCGCGCACAGTCCCCACTTTGGCGGATTGTGGGAGGCCGGAATTAAGTCCTCCAAACATCACATACGGCGCGTTATAGGTAACGCTAGTCTAAATTACGATGAATTTTGCACTTTGCTAGCACAGGTGGAAGCGACCTTAAACTCCCGACCCCTGTCTCCTTTGTCCGCTGATCCAAACGACCTTCAGCCTTTGACTCCTGCTCATTTTCTGATCGGTCGTCCTTTGGTGTCACTGCCTGATCCCAACGTTACTGAGATAGCCGAGTCTCGGCTGTCTAGATACCAAAGAATACAACAGCTCCACCAGAATGTATGGAAAAGATGGAGTAAGGAGTACATCTCAGAACTCCAACAACGCACCAAATGGCGCACACACCTTTCGGACCTCCAGCCTGGTTCCATGGTCCTTATCAAGGATGACAATCTACCCCCTCTGAAGTGGAGGTTAGGCCAGGTCACCGAGCTGCACCCTGGCCTTGACGGCGTTACGCGTGTAGCGTCAGTGAAAACTGTGTCAGGGATCGTAAAGCGATCCTTCGCCAAGCTGTGCCCGCTACCTAGTGTTGTGAACTAGTACGTTAGCGTCTTGCGCAGTGTTTCGTAAAGCCTTTTGGCTTTCCATTGTTCGGGTTTTCTTGTATTACCTTAAGATCTATGTATTATTATGCTTTGTATATGTCGATTTTAGTTACATGTCTTACTCTAGCTGTTACATGTCAAATTTGTACTGTTGTTATTTGAAAGGTTACCCTTTCCAAGGCGGGCGGTATGTTAAGTGTTTCATAAATTTTGCCGCTTCGCTTGTAGTTGTGCGTTGTACTATGCGCATTTCAGCACTTCTTGGGCGCGACTGCCCACACCACTTACGTTCCGTCTGTCAAACTGACTGCACGCGAACCGGTCCACTCCGAGAAACGCTAATTCTTTGTTTAAATGTTTAAATGTTTGTATGCTAATTTATTGCGAATAAATTACCTACTTTGCTTTCAACGAGTGTATAATCTAGTGAAGAATAAATCAATACAGTCCACTACAGTGCAATCGAGCTTGCAACCAGGAATTTTCCAAACATAACGGAAAACTGGGAGGCTCACCCACATGAAGTATAGTTAATTTTTATTACATTCTATAAAAGTTTGGCGGTAAATTTTCGGAAAAATATCTACTTTAATGCTGAAATAGTAAGAAATATGAATTGTCATGGATTGTCATTTTTAAAGTCAAACCTGTCTTAAAGCAGGTTGAAACAATAAAGAAGCCAACCTGCGATCGATTACTAATAATAATCTATGGTAGTATAATCGCAGATCAACCCCCTTATCATTTATACACCACGGTAGCTCTGAAATGTTCTTACTCACGGCAATGACCTAGCTAGCTTCAAATTCGGTGGCCTTGGATCGCAGATTTCTATCATCAGCTGAACTGCTGCAAGCTCTTTTAATAATAATCAAAAACACAGGGCGCCAGAAATCACAGATTTCGAGAAATAAATAAAATTACAGAAACAATTACGCTCTTTTGGGCTCTTGGATTGAATGTGATCACAACTCAATGAAGGAGTAAGCTTACCACTGTCATATGTTTTAACCATTATCTCGGTAATGATAGTAAAATGGCGTGAGGGCACTTTTTACAATATTCTTAATACGTATTTATTTAGCAAAACTTTAAATTTGTGAATTGTAAATTTGGGAACAATTAATACATTATGTTTTAAATTTGTAAAGCATAGATTTATGAACAATTAATACATTACGTTTTAAATTTGTAAAGCATAGATTTATGAACAATTAATACATTACGTTTTAAATGTGTAAAGCGTAGATTTGTGAATAATTAATACATTACGTGTTAAATTTGTAAAGCGTAGTTTAACTTTGTAAATTGTAAATCGGAAGCGTCGTTACAATCGATTCAGCCAACAATTCATAGGCGGACGTGGTTATCAACAAAAGTTGAAACAAGACTAACCTGAGTGGTGATAAAAAACATTGCAGGCAGGCACTGAACTGGTCCAGGATTAGCTTAGCGTAAGCCGACAGCAATCTCAAACTCGTGGCCGAATTTGATAATGGAACGGACGTTCCTTGTACCATTTGGCAAGCTCAAGATGACATTCCAGAAAGGAGTTGCGGGTCCAAGTTATTGATTAGGGTGTTAATTAGGAAACCCAAATAAAGAGTAATCTAAAAACGGCATCTAATAATGGCGTTTAAAAGTGACGTTGAAAAATATCGTCAAAGAGCTAATAAAAAAACGGGAAATTACTAAAATGAATATCAACAAGTAGCGTAGACATACCTGATTTTAGTCATCAGCTCACAAACAAAGTTAATTAATAATTGGTGCAGTAGCACGCGGGAATGCCTTCGTAGAAGCAAGTTACTTCAACCGAATGCAGAAATAGAATGCCCGCAAAACAACGGAAAAGCTGCTCGCTGGCGCAAAGTGATAACAAGTAAATTTCGGAAAAACCAAATCCAGCACTTTTGCGCGAACAATATTTGATATCGTTTGAAATACAGCGAATTATAACTCAAGTGAAAATATACAGGCTGGCCCGGAAGTGACTAAATGGCGAAACAAATAGCCGGAGCTAAAGATTTGTTTCACTCACCACGGCCAAGAGAAATACCTGAGGTATGACTATACTAAAGCAATTGAAAAGGTTATTGTCAGTCAAAGAAGGCGAAAGGAAAGTAGGGAAATAGATGGGGAATAAAAGAGTAAATTTAAGAAAAGAAGAACAGGCAGAAAGTTTCTACGGAGGGAATAGTCGTGAGCAAAGTGCTAAACCGATCCGTCGCGCTAGATGAAAAAGGCGCGTCGGTTGATAAGTTAGACGCTTAGCTCCGTACCATAGCCAACGGGAAACGAACTAATCAGAAGGTTACCTTAAACGTGTACTGACAGAATACACACGCATTGGACCTAGTCAGCGTACTGAAAAGTTGCTGAGATTTAGCCAACGGCTGAGGCAGCAGCCGGAAATCGTTACGGAATTTAAAAAATGAGATTTGGAATAGGCCAATAAGGTAGAGAAGAAAAGAAATCGGAAAAAGGAATACCTGAGTATTAAAAGAGTATAGTAAAGGAAGATAGTGCAACGAAGAGAGATTTGGAAGGGATAAGTCCGATGTCCGTCAGTCAGTCAGTCAACGCAGGGCTGTTTAAAAGAAGCTATAGTAGTGAAATTGGAAATTAGCAAAAGGTGAGGACGCTGTTGATCACAGACACTCAGCGCGGGCTCCCGTAGTGATCACCGCGAATGTAAGCCACTGTGAAGAGCGCCAAAGCAGAAAACCCTAAACCCTGCTGGTCGAGGAAAAGTGAACAGTCCAGGAACAACTGCACACTGAAACACCGTGTGAATTAACACACAGCGAAACACCGGAGGTAAGTCACAAAAACTTACTCCTGTATGAAACATCGCAAAATTGAAAACACTACGACAAAAAAAATCGGGTAAAACCCAGGACAACAAAAGCCCCAAAAACCATACCCGCCCCGAATTTGGGTAAAGACCCCAGAAGTCGGATGGAACGACCGCACCACCACCAAACCCAGCTCGGGCATTCAGCCAGTCGTCGCAGCTAGATGGAAAAGGCGCGCCGGTGACAGACTGAATGTAACTCCCTCACCGAGTCGGATGGCAACCCAATCTCTCGCCCCGACCCCCAGAAATCTCCACAGGACCGAAAGAAACCCGCCCCCAAAAACTATTAAAAAACCCAAGTATGAATTCATGCATACCACAAATCCTAAAGGCTACTAAAGAACCTAATAAAGTCGACCTGACGCTTTGAAAATATCTCGTAAAGCGAGATGGGGAAGGGAAATAATAAGATATTTGATGGAAAGGTTTCCCAAAAAAGAGACCGACGCTGCACGCCCAACCAACCACCCTAAGTAAATCGTGCAGGTCTAGAAACTCTTTTACAACTAACTCCATCGTCAGAAAGACACACTTCGAAAAAGTAAAGAAGACTCAAGCACTCATCACGAAAGCAACTCACCTAAACACTTGCTTCACTATCAACAAAAGACTCAAAAAGAGTTCGACAAAAGGTCCAATCGCTATCTATAAGGAAGCGAGGAAATCCGTCACTCAAAAGGGTTTCACCTAATATAATCTAATGATAGAGAAAAGTACCATCAAATCGGTAATTGGGGAATCGCTCAAGGTGCTTAACTAGCACTCAAAAGCACAAAAAATATGCTGCTTAAAAAGCACGCAATAAATAAGAAAAATCATAATAGGAATTGGTTATCAAGTCGAAAAGGTTGAGAATAATGTTGATAGTATAATACTATCCGTAGGGTGAATAGGCGAGATAAGCTAAACATGCACATACATAAAATCACATACATACAATCAGGCACACCAGAATTCACTCCTCCACTTGTCCTTCTCCAAAGTAAGGTTTTAAATCTTTAATATGCCAAACTCCAACGTTTTTCTTGTCGGGGACGGTCACTACCCGATAGGTAAGTGGGCCGGTAACTTTTTGTACTCTGCATTTGACATATTTAGGAGCCAGTTTCTGATTGAAGGATTTAGATGCATCAGATAAGACGTAGTTCCTTTTCCAAACCAAATCATTGACATTAAATTTTAATGGACGCTTACGCAAGTTATAGTGCTTGGAATTGCGTTGGTAGGAATTATTGAGGCGTTTAACAACGTCTTAATAAAGTTCAGAAAGTTGGTTAACGTCTGAAGCCAGGTCTTCACGAGTTTCTAAAGATAATTCTTCTTCTTGGAAGTTCTTAAGACGACCGTATTAAGTCCCAGAAACTGGTACAGTCCTCCCAAAATTTAAGAAAGAAGGGGTGTAACCCGTCACCTCATGAACGGCGTTACGCAAAGCTTGTGCAACTTGATAAATATGTTCGTCCCACGAACGATGATTATCCGAAACATAAGAACGAAGAGCAGTACCGATAACTCGGTTAACTCTCTCGACAAAACTGACTTGGGGATGGTAAGAAGCATTATACCAAATTTGTTGAACTTGGTATTGTTTCATCAAGGCTTTAAATTGGGAACTTATAAATTGTGGTCCGTTATCAACCATACATATTTGAGGAACACCAAAAATGATGAAGACTTCGTTCTCCAAAAACTTGGCTACTGCTTTAGCAGTGGCAGCGCGAACAGCTTTAACTAGGGTAAACTTGGTTAGCCAATCACATACAACTATGATAGAAGTGTTACCAGTTTTCGTGCGAGGTAAAGGACCCATTATGTCAATTGACAAACATTGAAAAGGGTATAAAATCTTCTTATTTTGGCCCATTAAACCAGGTCTAGCAAGTTGACTAACTTTACTCGCAGCACAAGTTTCACAATGGCGTATGTAACGGATGACATCGGCACGCATTTTAGGCCAGTAATATTGTTCGGAGATCTTACAAAAGGTTTTATAACCACCCAAGTGAGCAGATGTGGGACTGTCATGAAAGAGTTTGTAAATTTCAGTTCGGCGAGAACGAGGTATCACCTGTTTCCATTCCACTAAGTTGCTAACAATGGCACGACGGTTGGGAACATACTTAAAAAGTCGGTGATTTTTAATTCGCCAAGTAGAAAATTGATTAGGACTTTGGCTAACACGTTCAAGCATTTTTAAGTGGTACCAAGAATCTAAGTCACCATCAACAAGTTCTAGTGCCGAAACCTGAATAGGAGCTCGCGATAAAGCATCGGGAACTACATTATGTTTGCCCTGTCGGTGTCGAATTGTAAAATCGTATTGCGACAGACGAACACTCCAACGGGCTAAACGGCCTGTGGGGTTTTTCATATTAGTATGCCACACTAAGGAATAGTGGTCGGTTAACACAGTGAAATGTGTACCTTAGATATACGGTCTAAATTTCTCAATGCCAAAGATGACAGCTAAACACTCTCTCTCTGTGACAGAATAATTGCGTTCGGTTTTGTTAAGGGTACGTGAGGCATAAACAATAACCTTTTCCTCATCGTCAATATTTTGTGTAAAAACACAACCGAGGCCAAAATTAGAGGCGTCACATTGTAACGTGAACGGTAGCGAAAAATTTGGACTACTCAAAACAGGAGCGGAGGTCAAACAAGATTTAATTTGATATGATTTAAGAGCATCATCAGTCCAATGCACACGCTGCTTTTTAATACGACCTTTAATTAGGTCCGAAATAGGAGCAGTAGATAATAGTGGCAAAATTTGGAACGAAGCGACGATACCAAGAAGCTAAGCCAATAAAGCGTTTGACTTCGGTCACCGTATCTGGTTGAGGGTATTTAGTGATAGCCAAAATTTTATCAGGGTCCGTGCGTAAACCATTTTTATCGACGACAAAGCCGAGGTACGTAAGACTGGGACGGCAAAATTGACATTTGTCGATATTGACAGTTAAGTTAGCGTCTTTAATACGGGTATAAACTTTCTCTAAGGTATCCAAGTGTTCTTTAAAGGTTCCAGATACGATAACAATATCGTCTAAATACACGAAGATGTTTTCACCCAATAGCGGACCAAAAATGCTATTCATGAGACGTTGTTGACTGGCAGCTGCGTTCGCGATCCCAAGCGGAACCACTGTAAACTCAAACAAACCACGTCTAGGGACTGTAATAGTATTTAACATTACAAGCCAGGTAAAACAGTTTTTACTGGCGATAGGATTGGGATGACTGGCGAGCCGTTAGGCGAGCCTGTCATATCCTTGAGCCAGTAAAAATGGTTTCCTGGTGTGTTTTGTTGAATATTTTATTTGTTTCTCACTTGTAAATAACTAGAAATTTACCATTTATTCAAAATGTCAAACTGACAAGCAACTAAATTCATCAATATGACACATACTAAGGAAGACAACTCTGGCTTTGCACGCTATCATTTATCTATGAGCACGCTTGTAAAATATAACTGGCTAGCCAGTAAATTTTTTACTGGCTAGCCAGTTAAGAAACATTTTCAAGGTGAATAGAGTGACTTGATAAATTGATGTTTACAAGTGAGGAACAAATAAAAGCTGTTTTTTCGCACGAATCTGGATGTAGAGGAATTTGGTGAAAAGCTTGCTTAATATCGATGGACGTAAGATAACGTGCATTGCGCAATTTATCAAGAATGCTATTTAAATATGGTAAAGGATAAGCGTCCTTCTTGGTAACCGAATTTAATTTTCGACCGTCGAAACAAAGTCGATACGAACCATCTTTCTTTTTGACTAAGACCATTGGAGAACTCCAAGGAGATTTCGAGGGACGAATAATACCCATCTCTAACAAGCGATCAAGTTCGTGGTCGGCATGGACTTGCATAGCAGGAGACAAAGGATAGTATCTCTGCTTAATAGGAGATGCGTCACTCGTATCAATAGTGTGTACAACTAAATTAGTTAAGCCTAAAGTAGGACTTCCCAACAACTTGCTCTAGAAGAAGTTTTTGTTGAACTGACAAATCAACTACGCCACAAATAGTCTGCAGCGAAAAAGTTTCAGCCACATCGAAGCGTCTAGCGACAAAATCAGTCTTTGCTCCAAAAGCGTAGCAAAAATCAACACCTAAAATTAGTGTAGACGGAATTGAGTCACAAATAACCGCATCGATGGACCTAGTAATACCATCAATGGTAATGGGTAAGGCAACAGTACCTAAAATATTGTGTAGCTGACCGTCAGCAGTAGTCAAGGTAAGCGGAGACGTATTGTTACACAATTTCAGATCATGTCTCTGAAGTAAATATAAACCGTTGCGCCCAATTAAAGTTTGATTGGCCCCTGTATCGCAAAAAGCGTGAATAGGTTCGCCATTAATATAAATGGTTAAATAAGGACGGTTGTCAGAAAGTTGTTTAGTAAAGGTGGCTGAAGTATTACAAGTCATACGGCAAAATTCATTCACAGTTTGTAACCAAAATTCCCAAGATAAAGTATCAGCCTTAGTATAATAGGGATAAGGAATAGATCGGCTGTGATATCTACCCTTTACTTCGCGTTTTTTGGATGGCATTTAGGACAAGTAGCAAAATAACTATTTGCATGACCGCAAATATAACAAAAAATAGTCTTATCTGCTGAGCAAGTATGGAAAGTATGGCCTAATTTACTGCAGTTCCAACAAGTGGTCGTACTTTTCGCACGGTTAGTTCTAGGACCAGGATGTTTAATTGTCATTTGTGCAGTCTGTGTTACAGGTTATTTAGGAGTAGGCTGGTAAGCCAAGTGAGGTTCCAGTTACAAGGATGAAGCAGCAGCAGGATTGCGATATTTAATATTCTGTATCTTAACGTTTTCCAGCTTTTTACACAGAAATGCAAGATGTTCAATATCGTGGACTACAGTTAAAGATAATTGAGTAGCGTAAAGAGGTTGCAAGTTTTTCGTAATATGCTTAAGTTGAATTGATTCGGATGGTTTAACGAGTAAACGATCAAATAAATTAAGCAGCACAGCAATAAAAAGTGAGGGTTTTTCATCGGCCCCCTGCTTGCGCTTCCTAATCTCGTCCCATATTGCTTCATCAAAATCAGTAGGCAAAAAATCAGATCGCAACCTAGCTACTAATTCGTGGCAGTTTGAAACCCGGTGATGCATAGCACGGTACCATACTAACCCACGACCCGAGTAAAGGTCAACCGCACTAGAAAATAATTGGTCGTACGAAATGTTACGCGCTACTCTAAGTTCTTCGACACGTTGTAGGAAAGAATTTACCCCCATAGTAGTCGTGTCTCCATTAAATGATAGACCCCATTTGCATACCGGTACAGAAACTAAACCTACATGTCTAAGAAGAGACATCGTAGAGTAATTAATGTGGTCTAATTCAGTTCGCAAATTAGCAGTAGCTGACATACTAGGTTGTTGTGTAAAAGGAGGATACGGATGTACGTGCTCATCAGAAAAAGATACCCTAGGTCGTTGGAAAGTAGATGAAGCTAACCCAGCTGCTTCAATTATATTAGGGTTGTCAACAATATTATCTGCCATAGGTTCAATAGGGTCAGAATTAGGTGGAGCTACTGTATTAACAGAACCGACAAAATTAGTGGCATCAACATTTGAGGGCAAAGGATCTACTTGTAATTGCGAATCGTCATGCTCATTACTAAGTGACTGTAATAGATCTAAGCATTGACTCGTAAGAGTAGTATGCTCCTGTTCTAATTTAGAGGAGGGTTGTAGCCTGGTTAGTCGTGAATACAAATGCGTCAGCCGCCTATCAAGCCGAGCAAATTCTGAATTAGAAGGTGCCCCTGAGAAAGCAGTAACTAACACCGAAAGTTCAGTTAGTTAGCCTTTACAAGTATCAAGTTCCAATTGTACATCAAAGGGTGCTACTAATTGATAAGCGCTAAGAAACGTAGGGTCAGCCTTTTCTAGTAACAGTTTCGCACGCGAAGTCCTACGACGTTGGTCGACGTTCATACTTTCCACCGGGTCGTCCCTATCTAAGCCTCTGAACAGTAGCTTATAGAGTAATTCATCCACACGAAATGCGTTAACATTAATTTTAAATGAATAATTTAGTCAAAATATTAAAGAAGAATTGCAGGTTGCACAGCTTATTTATTTATTTATTATTTATTTATTTATTTGTTTAAGCTGCAACCAACAGAGCACAGGCTCTAGAACTAGGTCACAGCATAATGCAACAACAAAAATACCAACAATAAGTGAAACCGCAAATGCGCCTAAGTATAAACGTATAAGCGTAATAAGTAGTGAAATGTAGAAGAACTAAATTTAAATTACAAATTAAAAAAAAATAAATATTGAAAATTAAATATTAATACTTAAAAACTAGAAATTCAAACCAATAGATTTGGCTCCATACAGTGCGCGAGAACAGTTCGATTTGAAGGTTTTTGCTTTTCCATAAAAAATGTCAATTTCATCAGCAATAGCATTAGCTATTTCACAAGCAGTATATAGAGGAGAGTGACTTAAAATATTGGTTCTCGGTTTTTCCAAATAAAAGTAAGGGCGATAACGCGAAGTTGTTCGTGGAACAAAGAAATTCAGTTGACTCAGAATTGATGGACAACAGTTAATTTTATAATGAATTATATGATGTAAAAAAATCAAACCAGCAATGTAGCGGCGTTTTTCTAATGTTTGAAATTTATAAATATCTAGCAGCTCAGAATACGAAGGAGTAAGTAAAGGATATGTTCCAGTTGATTTGTAATGTAAGAACTTTATGAAACGTTTTTGAACTCTCTCAAGTTTTAATTTATATGAACTGTATGTTGGCGACCATATAACGGAGGAGTACTCCAACCTCGAGCGAACATACGTATTATAGAGCTTTGTTAAAGTTGAAGTATATCTAAAGTTAAAACTATTACGTATAAGAAAACCCAACATCTTAAAAGATTTATTTACTAAAAAATTTATGTGATTAGAAAACGTAAGTGAACTGTCATATATAATACCTAGGTCCACCGCTTCTTTATTAACTAAAAGTGAGGCGTTATTCATACAATACGGAAAGCTTATAATTTTTTTCTTTCTAGTAAATGTTACAGAAGAGCATTTCTGAATATTGAACTGTAAATGATTTTCTTCGCTCCAATTATAGATATTATCCAAATCATTTTGTAAATACTGACAGTCATCAGTAGTCTCGACAACCCTCCATATTTTAAGATCATCAGCAAACAAGGCGTGCTGAGAGTGTTCAATAATGTTGGGCAAATCATTGATAAATATCAGAAACAATAAAGGTCCTAAATTGGCACCTTGAGGGACACCTGATGAGGCATTGTACTCCTTTGACACGCAACTCTTATAGACCACATACTGTTTTCTGTCTTTAAGATACGATCTGAAAAATTGACTTAGTCGAGAAGAAAATCCGACAGCTTTCAATTTCTTGATTAAAATTTTGTGATCAACTTTATCGAAAGCCTTGGCGAAGTCAGTATATATAACATCTACCTGTAAATTATCGTCCAAGGCTTTCGATATCTGCTGTGTAAATGAATATAAATTTGTAACGGTTGATCTATTGGGCATAAAGCCATGCTGTGTGTTCGAAATTTGATGTTCTACATAAGAAAACGTTTTTTTGTATAAAACAGTTTCAAAAATTTTAGATATTGATTGAATAATGGAGATAGGTCTATAATTTATTATATTGGTTTTGTCCCCACTTTTATAAACTGGGCAGACTTTACTGATTTTCCATTTTGCAGGATAGGTGAGGGTTTGCAAAGAGAGATTGAATAATCTTGTCAAAGGAGCCGCCAAAAACTCTGAGCACGCCTTGTATATATATATCGGAATTCCATCAGAACCAAGAGCTCTTTTAGGTTTCATAGAACGTAGAGCTGAGGCTGTATCATCCTCCGTTATATAGTCAATATTAAACATATTCCCGTTGTCTTCCTCCTCGGAGTTCAAATCTGCGTCACTGCTGGTATATATAGAGTGGAAATTATCTGCAAAAGCATTTGCTGTTTCTAAGTTATTATTAAAATATCTGCCGTTAAAATGCATATTGTCAGCAACTGTTTTAGATGCTTGTTTACTTTTAATAAACGACCAAAACGTTTCAGGTTCAATCAAAATAGACTCTTCGGCAGATTTACAGAAATTTTTATATGATCTATAAATATCCTTTTTGACCTTTTTTCTTAGCTCAGTATACTCTTGGTAGAGTTCGTTATTGAATTGGTTTTTTTTACGTTTTTTGTGCAGTCTACTTTTTCTTTTAATGTCTTTAATGATGCTGATCGTAAACCAAGAAGGATATTTATGTTTTAATGGTTTAGTTTTAGGAATGGAAGCACTAAGAGCTAATTCAAAAAGTTCATAAAATTTATCAACAGCTAAATTAATATCAGAAAAGTTATTTAAAACAGTCCAATCAGTATTCCGCAATCTATAGTAAAGTTCTAAGAAATTACCTTTTTTATAGTTATACTGCTCACCTCCAAAAGTGAAGTCCGATTTTGCTCTGGCACACTGTAAGGAGCATTCAAGAGCTGGATGTAACGTATCTTCTTGAACAAAAGAATTACTAGAACTAACAACAGAGACATAGACATTTGATAAAACAAAATCCAAGATTCTTCCCAGTGAATTATTAATATTGTTAAATTGTGTAAAATTGAAAAAATTAATAAAATTTAAATAATCATTATGAACTGTGTTATTTCCAATAATCATATTAGGATATAAATGGCCCAAGTTAAAGTCCCCAACGAGTAGTAGCTTGTTTTGAATTATGTCCAAATTTGATTCATACGTATTGTATAACTTCATATAATCAGCTGACACTGAAGACGGTGGAAAATATATAGCACATACATAAAAAACGTCCGCACCAAGTTTAACTTGTAACCAAAGATCTTCGAGGTTGCTTTCAAAGTCATTTAGTCTAACACACACATATTTGTTTTTAACGGCTACTAAAACTCCTCCTCCATCGCACTTGCCCACACTTTTTAAGTCTCTGTCCCGGCGAAATACAACATAACGGTCATCGAATAACTCATTATCCATAACACTTGAATTCAGCCACGTTTCAGTCAGAATTATGATGTCGAAATTTTCGGAGAGAACACCATTTGAAAATTGAGTAGTTTTAGATCTTAGTCCGCGTACATTCTGATAGTAGATGTTTATTTCTGTCATATTAGTGGACATCTTGCAGATCGCCGATGGATTTTATTATAAACACTTTGCTCTCGTCTGTTGCTCTCATAAAGATCTTTCCGTTTCGACACCAGAGGTATTTGATTTTATTCTCGCGCTTGAATTCTCGTGCTTTGGAATACAGGATTCTATTTTGTTGGGTAAGGGATTCATTAACATATACATTATTATCTTGTCCTGGCAGCTCCTTAAATGATAAATCTCTTACCCTGAGGTCCCGTTTTATTCTCTTCAATCGCAGAAACTCTTCTTTATCCATTCGCCGCACAAATTTCAGGATAATTCCCTTGGGCTTGCCTGGATCATTGGTGTTTTTGCCCAAGCGATGTACCGCGTCTACCATTTGATTTTCTACCTTAAAACCAACAGCAAATCCCACTGATTTTACTACTGTTAGGGTATTTTCGCCCTTGGTTTCGGGAATACCATGTATTTCCACACAGTTGCTTCTGGAATACTGCTCCAGATCATTGACTTTATCCCTCAGTATAAGATTATCAGTTTGAAGCTCTTTGTTTCTTGTTTCCAAGTTGTCGATTTTATTCAGGCATTCCGTTAAACGTGATTGTTGGTCTGATAATAGCTTATTGGTATCATCAATCTTAGCATGGCATAAGTTCACTGACTCCGTAACAGAAGCAAGTTCGTTTAAGACACTATTTAGTTTTTCCATAATTTCGGATAAAGTTGGTTCCGTTGAAGAACAGGATTTACACGTCCAAGATCCCTTATTGATTAAAGATGTTACATCAGATTGCGATAAGCCTAAACAGCTCCCATGATACGCCTTATTGCAAGATTTACATTTTATTTTGGCAGCTGTTCTTCCAATCTCTGAATTGCACGTTCCACAGCAGTCAACCATTTTGATAAGAAATTTACCTGGATTAGTTGGGTTCCTGACCTCGGTTCGCTGAACCCCACGAACAGATGATACAGAATGCTGCAATTTAAGCACCGGAGCAATATATTCCACCACAATTAACTCACTTAACGGACTCTTTCCAACGACGTTAATTATAAGAATCGATTAATCAGATGTGTATTGACACTGATTTAAAAAATTATTAAAATATTTCCATTTTCTTTCACAATTTTTACTAGTTACTGCAGAGCAATATTTTACACGAGCGTGCAGTGTGACGGTTCACTTAACATGATGTAACAGCTGATGTAATACCAAAGTCGAGCCCCACACGTTTGGCGTCAGTGAAACAATAAAGAAGCCAACCTGCAATCGATTACTAATAATAATCTATGGTAGTATAATCGCAGATCAACCCCCTTATCATTTATACACCACGGTAGCTCTGAAATGTTCTTACTCACCGCAATGACCTAGCTGAACTGCTGCAAGCTTTTTTAATAATAATAAAAAACATAGGGCGCCAGAAATCACAGATTTCGAGAAATAAATAAAATTACAGCAACAATTAGGTTTATTTAATTAATAATTAATAGTTGCTCGCAACAGCGTAATTAGGTCTGTAAATTGTTTATCACAAGGTTTAAATACAGTATATAACTAATGCTGAAAATGCAGCACGCACAAAAAAATATGCGAACCTCTTTTGGGCTCTTGGATTGAATGTGATCACAACTCAATGAAGGAGTAAGCTTACCACTGTCATATGTCTTAACCGTTATCTCGGTAATGATAGTAAAATGGCGTGAGGGCACTTTTTAGAAAAATTCTTAATACGTATTCATTTAGCAAAACTTTAAACTTGTGAATTGTAAATTTGGGAACAATTAATACATTATGTTTTAAATTTGTAAAGCATAGATTTATGAACAATTAATACATTACGTTTTAAATTTGTAAAGCATAGATTTATGAACAATTAATACATTACGTTTTAAATGTGTAAAGCGTAGATTTGTGAATAATTAATACATTACGTTTTAAATTTGTAAAGCCTAGTTTAACTTTGTAAATTGTAAATCGGAAGTGTCGTTACAATCGATTCAGCCAACAATTCATAGGCGGACGTGGTTATCAACAAAAGTTGAAACAAGACTAACCTGGGTGGTGATAAAAAACGTTGCCGATAGGCACTGAATTGGTCCAGGATTAGCTTAGTGTAAGCCGACAGCAATCTCGAACTCGTGGTCGAATTTGATAATGGAACGGACGTTCCTTGTACCATTTGGCAAGCTCAAGATGACATTCCAGAAAGGAGTTGCGGGTCCAAGTTATTGATTAAGGTGTTAATTAGGAAACCCAAATAAAGGCGTTTAAAAGTGACGTTGAAGAATATCGTCAAAGAGCTAATAAAAAAACGGGAAATTACTAAAATGAATATCAACAAGTAGCGTAGACATACCTGATTTTAGTCATCAGTTCACAAACAAAGTTAATTAATAATTGGTGCAGTAGCACGCGGGAATGCTTTCGTAGAAGCAAGTTACTTCAACCGAATGCAGAAATAAAATGCCCGCAAAACAACGGAAAAGCTGCTCGCTGGCACAAAGCGATAACAAGTGAATTTCGGAAAAACCAAATCCAGCACTTTTGCGGGAACAAGATTTGATATCGTTTGAAATACAGCGAATTATAACTCAAGTGAAAATATACAGGCTGGCCCGGAAGTGACTAAATAGCGAAACAAATAGCCGGAGCTAAAGATTTGCTTCAAGGTGTGGAAACCTATGCAAAACAAAATACAGAATCCCTAGTACCAAAACTGTATGCATATACGTACCAACTTCATAAAAATGAAAACGTTTTTGTGTTAACTGAACAGACTATATGCATTACATAAGTAATACATACAGTGTGGAAATAAAGTAACGGATAAATTCATTAACTTTGTTAATATTATTTTTTATGAAAAAATCTTGAAGCGGTATAGCGATTTTAATTATAGGACATACAGTACAACCAGCTTTATGTTGCTACGTCATTCTTTAAAGTTATGACATCATCGACTTTTTTAATAACCTGTATTTTTTATTATTGATTTTGGTAGTACTTTTTATTTTGTTTTCAATGATATAAAATTTTCAATATGTTACATGTAAAAAAAAATGGCGAAAAATGGTCTTAAAGTTTAAATATTAAAAACCAATGAAATGAACAAAATAAATCTAGTTACCTACGTTTGACGGAAAGTCATTAACAGCACATTCGTTTTGATTAAATTTTTTTTTTAAATTGAAAAATACAATAATAAATAATAAAAAATTCAATTTTCTGTATCTCGCTTAATTGTACCATTTTTAGTAATAAAATAGTTTGCTAAAGGTAAATTCTAATTTAGGAAAAGCAAAGAACGCTTATTTTGTTATGACATTTACAAATTGTTTAATTCTGACATATAACTAATCTTTTTTTGTTTTATCCACAGGTCACTAGATTTATTTTGCCCATTTCATTGGTTTTTAATATTTAAATTCTAAGACTATTTTTCTCGATTTTTTTCTTTATACCGTTCGAAACGGGATAAAAAGTACTACCGAAATCAATAATAAAAAATATAGGTTGTTATTTAAAAAAAAATCGATGACATCATATCATGAAAAACAAATTACATACGAAAATAAAAATCAGCTGAAATTATTCCCTATGGTCAAAATTGCTGCACCCCTTCGAGATTTTTTCATAAAAATGAATTACAAGGAAGTTAATGAATTTATCCGTTACTTTATTTCCACACTGTATATGCAATTTGTGGAAATGTATAGTGGTATTTAAAAGGAAAGTGTTGTTCCAACCTCTATAACTAATGAAGTTACGATTTTTGGGGCACTGTAGAGAAAATTATTAGGTTTCCCCATATATCTAATACTTACTATATTGCTAGCGGCTATGAGTGGGAAACTCACCAAGGAAGTGAGACAGACAACCAACTCTTCAATGTATAACGGTGAGCTGTGCGCAAGGGCGGCGGCGTGGTCCGCCCAATGGGGAAGTGGTCAAGTTTAAAATTCGCTTCTAAAGGCGGAGTTCGAGTTCCCACGCATGCGCACGAGACGCGTTATACTATGAGACTATGTCGGCGCCGTAATGTTTTCTAGCGTTCCGAGGCCCTACTAGCAATATATATGTGTATTATATATATGGGTTTCCCTTTGGAGTGTTTTTGAATTCTATTTCTATAAAAGTAGGCATTTTGCAGTGGAGTAGACCAAAAAAGCGAATTATAAAAACTATTTTAATTTAAAATGGCGACGTCCGCTAAATGTTTGTCAAGTGAACTGTGTTTCTCTTATTGACATTACAATCGGTGTTTTAATACAATTGTTGATATTAGGCATTTGTGAAAAATAACTCCTGATATGCATACGATTTAGCAATCGTTAGTCAGATTATTTATCGTTATAGGAGTGGTTAAATAGGTTCAGGTTTAGATTTTACTTGCAGTATATCTCTAATATAATCAAAAATACGCAAAACTGTGTGGTTACTGACGGTGCATCTAATAGTATATGGTATGTATGATATACAGTGTGTCTGACGGCATGTACAACATAGGGTAACGTCAATGGTAAAGGTTCAGCGTTGTCGTTGCTTTTATATCGTTCTGCTCGAATTACTTATCGACGTACATTCCTCAAATTTGACTATAATATAATTCATGATTCGTTTTTGTTTACAGTTCCATTTAATTTTAATTTATAGCAAAACTTAAAGATCGTCCCTATGTTACATATTCTGTCAGAGACACTGTATTTATAATAGTATCATATTCGTAAATCACTGTCTAATGTTTCTGTATGTAAATGACCGACAAGCATTCATAATATGAATTTTGTCTTTCAGAACCTTAATAGAATTTCAAGTGTAGCATCTGATTCTGTAGATTCTGTACGTCACACGCTTCAGGTATAATTTTAAACACTTCTCACTTGAACATTGGAAAAGATTGTTAGCTCATAAAATATTTAACATGCCTAAAAATAATATATCAGAAATGTGTAGTAACTTTTACTTTAATATTGTCCACCAATTAATTGTAATTCTTAAATAGCTGGTTAACTACTTAGATAATCTACCTTGTTCACGGTTGATAAATTTTATTGCTGGATTTGATTACTTATTGATTTGATAATTAATCGACATACTGCTTATCCAAAATAACTGTTCGGGTAAAATGCGTAAAAGAGGGATAGAAGACTACCTGTTCGATAGAGATAAAGTGTGTGGCATAACTTCAATTTGTAGTAAAAGTACAACACACACTTTATTTCTGTCAAACAGGTAGTCTCCTGTCCTCTGTCTTTTGAGCATTTTACCCGTACAGTTATTTTGGATGAGCAGTAGGTACATATTTTCTGTTTTGGAAATGTGAAAACAAAACCATCTTTAGATGTTTAACCAAAGTACTCGTAGTATGCACAAGAATAGAAAATGTTTGAGAGCTAAGCTTTCCCCTTCTCTTAGGCATGTTCTTAAATTGTATAATTTTCCCAACTTTGCAGTCATTCAACAGGAGATTGTAGAAATGCAGTATTAGTTTGAGTCAAACTTCGTACTGGATCAGCATAGTCTTCTTGTGTTTTCCTTTTCGTCGCTTATGTAGATATATTCCAATCCTGGAAGTTGTTTGTTACGTAATTTCAATGGCCGTGAAAGCCTCCAAAATCACCTTTTCTTGGATGTTTTATATTAACTGCAGTGCACCATTGATGGATAAGGATTAAGAATTCTTTAGTACTTACCCGGATCTTCAATTGCTGTAATTTTTTCGTCAAATATCTGGGCAGCTGATTTAACATTCTGTTGTGCTAAATTACTTGGATAACAAACCTTACGTGAAAGTCCCAGTGCACGTTTAAGTAACAGACACTTCAGATTCAGACAAATTTGAAATTACTCAAAATTTAGCTTGTCGTAACAGTGAATGGTTCTTAAATGAGGGAAAAATAAACGTTCTTTTTTTTCTTTATGCTAATTGTTCTTAATATCTTTAAAAGATGTACAGTATCATAAAGTAAAAATATTTTATTAGTTTTGTTTGCCGGGTATGTAATTACTGAGTGAATTGGTTTTCCACCAGATAATTTTTCGAATAATTTACTATTTACTTTATTATTATCACAAATAATGCACCCCCTAAATCTAAATTTTATATGTAATATCGCGGAAATGAGGAAGCCATACCTACCAATTTAAATGTTTGAAATCATTACCAAATGTCTTATCTATAACGGCTTATTAAAGTTTTTTCGATTTCTGTATCCAAAATAAATTTTTCGAGGAGTTGTATATTTGGTACATTTATCCCATCTTGGGATAAATAGAGTTTGACTCTGTAAATCAGGTCGACAGGCTATTTACTTACATTCGTGGTAGGGACACAAATGCTTAATGATTATGTTCTTAACATACCCCTAATGGCAGTATGCCAATGACTTAGTTATTTAAAGATATCAGTTCCTAATAAGTTACAACAATCTGCTTTTGTTGTAGGTGTGAAGATATCCAACTTTTTTTGGGCTCATGAATCATTAAAAGAAAAGATTAAACAATCAACATTAAATAAGAAACTATGGAAAATAACACGCAAAACATGGATAACAATGAAAATGTTAATCAGTTATCTATTAAACAAGAAGACATTGAATTAAAGGATGAAAATTATGAAAACAAAATAGTTGTCAATAATAACTTAAATACTGCTTGTAATGGAGATAAACCTTACAGTTGCTCTGTTTGTAATTACAGAACAACACGGAAAAGTGATTTAATAACACATATGAAGACTCATACAGAAGAAAAGCCTTATAGTTGCTGTGTATGTGAATACAGAACAGCACGGAAAAGTAGTTTAGTTAGACATATGCAGACTCATACAGGAGAAAAGCCGTATAGTTGCTCTCTGTGTAAATACAGGACAGCACAGAAAATTCATTTAGTTACACACATGAAGACTCATACAGAAGAAAAGCCTTATAGTTGCTGTGTATGTGAATACAGAACAGCACGGAAAAGTAGTTTAGTTAGACATATGAAAATCCATATAGGAGAAAACTCATATAGTTGCTCTGTTTGTGAATACAGAGCAACACGGAAAAGTGATTTAATTACACATATGAGGACTCATACAGGCGAAAAACCTTATCGATGCTGTGTGTGTGAATACAAAACAGCACGGGAAAGTAATTTAGTTAGACATGTCAAGACTCATATAGGAGAAAAGCCGTACAATTGTTCTGTTTGTGAATACAGAGCAGCACAGAAAGTTCATTTAATTACACATATGAAGACTCACACAGGAGAAAAGTTGTTTATTTGCTCTGTGTGTGAATACAGAACAGCACATAAAATTGGTTTAGTTGAACATATGAAAACGCATACAGGAGAAAAGCCATACAGTTGCTCTGTTTGTGAATACAGCACAGCACATAAAAGTAATTTATATACACATATGAAGAATCACACAGGAGGAAAGCGATATATTTGCTTTGTTTGTGAATACAGAACAGCTCAGAAAATTCATTTAGTTACCCACATGAAGACCCATACCGGAGAAAAGCCATTTATTTGCGCTGTGTGTGAATTCAGGTCGGCATATAAAAGTGGTTTAGTTACACATATGAAAACTCATACAGGAGAGAAGCCGTATAGTTGCTCTGTTTGTGAATACAGAACAGCACATAAAAGTAATTTAGTTACACATATAAAGACTCATACAGGAGAAAAGTCGTACAGTTGCTTTGTTTGTGAATACACAACGGCACATAAATTTCATTTGGCTACCCATATGAGGATTCATACAGGAGAAAAGCCTTATAGTTGCTCTGTTTGTGAATACAGAACAGCACGGAAAAGTAGTTTGGTTATACATACGAACACTCATACATGAGAAAAGCCATACAATTGCTCTGTTTGCAAATACAAAGCAACACGAAAAAGTGATTTAACTACACATAGAGACTCATATAGGAGAAAAAAATTACTCTGTGAATACAAAACATAAAATACAATTCAGTTACACATATAGTACGTTGGGGACGCGGCTAAAAAGCCAAAAAGCTGCACTTTTTTATTGGAATGTGCCACTTTCTGTGGTCATATTTGATGCCAAATTGGCGACTATTAAAGATGGCGCCATATTGGCGCACTAATTTTTTTTTGTATCTCAGCTCCTAATGGTCCTATTTCGATTTTATTTTAATTTGTATGAAAGCTTTTGTGAGGAGGAAACTTTTTTGTCCGTATACATTTATCTCTACATCTTAAGAGTTCTGCACAATTTTCAAAAACCTGAAAATTTGACTTTTCTCACGTGTTTCATAGATAAGTAACTTTTTAATTGTACTCAATATCTACTTTTTACCCCACAACAAAGGCTTTATGTATATGGGGTTTCGTATATGTCAAGAAAGACCTGTTTTCATAAACTAGATTGATTTTAATTATTTTGAAAACATTTATTACATTAAGGCAACAAACTTAAAACGGTTGCTAAAGATAATTGTATGGAGCCATTTTTTGAAAATTTCACGGTTGCTAAAAATAATTGTATGGTGTCTTTGTCTGAGAAATTTACACCGGATGTAGTTAATGACCCCCATTATCAGTGTCTGAGGGAATTTGAGGCGATGAATAAATAGGCCATCTCAGCAGTCCGCAAGAGTTAGTATTACAACAAAGCGTGCTCGAACATGTCTGCGGCAGATAGCATTACGGAATTAAGTTCGAATTCGATAAAAAACGAGAAGAGACGCATTAGAGATTATAAAACACAAACACTGATAGTCTCATATATCACTTTAGTCTTCCAAATATATACGATTTTATACGAGAAGATATTCGCAAATTTGATACAAGCGAGTATCATTCAAACAATCCAATGTATTTTCTTTAAAACAAAGAAAAAAGGCTTTAGACTCTCATGATGACAAAAGAATAGTAAACTATATACTGATACTTTTCCTTGGGGCTACTGCCCACCAAGCACATTATAAACATGTTCGAGTATTCGAATACACACCACATAAATTATATATTTCAGTCTAGCGTTGTACCCCACCACACAGATATTTTTAAATGGCTTGAGAAAAATATCAGAAAAGCGCAAAATGGTGAAGCCGTCGGTTGGAGATGCGGTCCTTGTTCCGATCCTTGGCCTTCAACAACACTTCAAGATTATATTGATACTTACTCTTTGTTAAGTTCTGTTTCACTTATGAATAAACAAGATGTATGTATTAATTAAATAAAACACATATTCAAGATTATATTGATTTCTTACTCTCTGTTAAGTCCTGCTTCGTGTATGGATACATAAGATGTATATATTAATGAAATAAAACACATATTAAAATAAAAGTTTTTATTTTAGTCTTTAAAAATTACATGTATAAGTTTATTACCTAACTTAATTTCTATTTTAATGAGACAAAAATTGATGTGGTGACGGGATAGTGGTGACACCTGTTCCAGCTGTGCAGGTGTACGGTATCGGCGAGGCGGAAACAGTCTGGCTCGCTGGGAGAACACGTTTTAACAGGTCTGGACAGGTTTGTACAGCTCCAGACAGCAGCTGCTGTGATAATTAAAAGACAGTACAGTGATTATGGTTATCATACCACTTGTGCAAAATGTGTACATTTTGTATGGCACATTGAACCCTTGTGCCAATATGAAGGGAACGAAAATGAATATAATTAATCTAAAATACATTTCTAAAGGAGGGTAATTTTGATCTACAACAGTACGAGGGGGAGGCTTTCGCATTGAATAACCTGTGTTTTCGTTGTTAGATAATACAAGGTCTAGAATCCTCAAATTGATATTTTTAACATAATTCCACTTTCAGATATACAATCCACAAATAAATTAGCATTATTGTCGTATGTTGAAGCTCATTGCCATTCTTAACCCAATTTATGTTGCGCAATTTGAAATCGCATAATGGTTAACGGTTCAAATAATGATATCGAGCAGTTTGTTACATATATAATTGGAATATTATCGGAGTTCAGCCCTTGATTACACTTTCAGACAGGTAGACAGTTAGACATGTAGACAGATAGACAGGTAGACAGGTGGACAGGTAGACAGATAGACAGGTGGACAGGTAGGCAGGCAGAGAGACAGACAGACAGGTAGGCAGGCAGACAAGCAGACAGACAGGTAGGAAGGCAGGCCGACAGACAGACAGGCAGGCAGACAAACAGACAGATAGGCAGGCAGGGGGCAAACAGACAGACGGGCAGGCAGACAGACAAAAAGGTAGGCAAACAAGCAGGCAGGCAGACAGACAGACAGGCAGGCAGACAGACAGACAGGCAGGCAGACAGGTGGGCAGACAGACAGACAGGCAGACAGACAGGTAGACAAGCAGGTAGACAGACATACAGACAGGCAGGCAGACAGACAGGCAGGCAGACAGACAGACAAGCAGACAGGTAGGCAGACAAGCAGGCAGGCAGGCAGACAGACAGGCAGGCAGGCAGACAGACAGATAGACGGGCAGGCAGGCAGATAGACAGACAGGCAGACAGACAAGCAGACAGAGAGACAGACAGGCAGGCAGGCAGGCAGGCAGACAGACAGACTGACAGACAGGCAGGCAAAGAAAACAGTGACGAAGCAAATAAATTTAGGCCTATAAGTTTAATTAACGTTGGAGGAAAATCATTGGAAAAACTTTTAATCTACAGAATAATGCATCACGTACATAGTAATGAATTAATGAATTGTAACCAATTTGGATTCGTTCCTCAAAGAAGTACTACGGATGCAGCTATGTTCTTTAGGGAACACATCGAAAACCTATTACAACAGAAGAAGGCTGTAATAATTACTAGTCTAGACGTGAAGGGAGCCTTCAATGCAGCTTGGTGGCCAGCTATACTAAACAGTCTTAAACAATTCAATTGCCCTAAGAATTTGTACAACCTCACGAAAGACTATTTCAAAGATAGAACGGCTACACTCGCGATGAAGATAGAAAAAAAGGTAACCATGGGCTGTCTCCAACGTTCGTGTTGTGGACCCGGTTTATGGAATATTCAGTATAATTCACTGCTAAACATAAATTATACCCAAAAAAAAAAAACAAAAGCGATAGCATTCGCCGATGACTTGCTAATAATTAAGCATGGGAACAACTCAATAGAAGCAGAAAACTTTGCTAACTTGGATCTTAAGAAAACTGAAATCTGGGCAAAAAATAATAAAATAACCTTTAACGACCAAAAATCAATGACAATATTAATATCAAGGAAAAGGAGAAATGACGATGATATAAATACATATTTAAATGGAAATACCTTAAAATACCTAGGTATTTATTTCGATGAAAGAGTAAATTTTAACAGCCACATTAAACATATCACTGAGAAAGCCACCAAACTGATATACACCTTATCTAGGTCAGCAAGAATGAATTGGGGATTAGGATATCAGGCTCTTAAAATTATACATACTGGCGCTATTCAACCTATTCTTACCTATGGAGCTCCCGTTTGGATTAAATTCGCAAATAGAAAAACCAACCAATTAATGCTTTAGAGGGTAGAGCGGTTCATTAACATTAAAGTGGCAAAAGAATACAGAACTTTATCGTACAAAGCGTAGTGTATCTTAAGTGGTTCAGTGCCTATAATTATTAAAATTGAAGAAATAAATAGAATACACTTGGCCACAAGAACTAGAGAGGATATTTACTACGATTCTCCCGTGCCAGTTAGTAAGTGGATTCATCCTGCAGAAATTCCGACTATCAATCAACCAGATCGTAATGCAAAACCTGACATCGAGATATACAGTGTGGTCCATTAAGTGTGCAACAAATGGAAAATTTTTTTATTAGTTGTACAATCGAAATTTAAATATTGCCGATAACCATATCAGATGCCCTTAGAATGGCTTCAAGTCAAACAATATACAGGGCAGGACAAAAAATATGAAATTCGTTCAAGAACAAAGTTACCTTATTTCAAAAAATATAGCAAAATTTTATTGAAAAAAGTTGTTTAGAATTAAAAGTTATGCTCAAATACAAAGTCACGGCCTCCTATTCGAATTTTGATTCTTTTTTGGAAAATTTTGTATTACCCCCGTATGATACATATTTTTATTATTTTGATTTTATATGTATTTAAAGTAGCCACAACCACATCCCTTTTAAATAACTTTTAGCAACTTGAAGCGTATTTGTAAAATTTACTTAGATTTATATTTTTTTAGGTAAGCGTCCACTTCATGTTTGTTGCAACGATATTTAACAGAACTTTAGAAGTTCGCAAATATTCTTTTTAACAAGGCAAATGCTTTACTAATAATAATTTACATATGAAAAACTTTTAATAAAATCAGAATAATAGAAATATGTATCATACGGGGATAATACAAAAATTTACAAAAAAAAAATCAAAATTCGAATAGGAGGCCGTGACTTTGTATTTGAGCATAACTTTTGATTCTAAACAACTTTTTTCAATAAAATTTTGCTATATTTTTTTAAATAAGGTAACTTTATTCTTGAACGAATTACATATTTTTTGTCCTGCCCTGTATATTGTTTGACTTGAAGCCATTCTAAGGGCATCTGATATGGTTATCGAACATGCACTAACTTTTGGCGGTATTTAAATTTCGGTTTTACAACTAATAAAAAAATGTCCCATCTGTTGCACACTTAATGGACCACACTGTATAGGTACAGATGGGAGTAAAACTACAAGGTTGGCTCTGGAGTGGCGATTGACAGAAACAACCAGCTTGAGCACGAAACGAAATACAGACTAAGTGGTAGGTGTTCGAATAACCAGGCCGAACAAGTGGAAATACTGAAAGGACTACAAAAATTAGAAGAAATACGTACCTCAAAAAAAATCAACCAAAAGTAGTACTATACACCGACAGCAGAGTCGCAATTGATTCATTGAAAGGGAGAGATAAATATGGCAATTTAATAATACAAATACAGAAACTGGTGATTGAACTAGAAGGAAAATGTGAATTGTTGATCACCTGAGTAAAAGCACATCAAGGTAACGTAGGGAACGAAAAGGCCGATTACTTAGCAAAATGTGGAGCAGAGTGCGACGATGCTGTGGAAATCTAAAACAATATACCCAAGAGTGAAATAATTAGTGATGCTAAACGGGAAAGTGTAGAGAAGTGGGAAAGTGTTCCACTAATACAGACAAAGGCAAAGTGACAAAAGAGTTCTATCCAACAGTATCCGCAAGATTAAAATACTCGTCTAAAGTGAACCCTAATTTTACTGTGCTAGTGACCGGCCATGGAAATCTGCGAAGCTATTTGTACTATTTTAAAATTTTAGACAGTGCTCGATGTCCTTGTGATATTGATGATCAGACTGTAGATCATCTGATTTATAACTGAGAAATTTTAAAAGTGCAGCGACGATTATTACGACTTAGCATACTAATCAAGGGCGGCGACTGGCCCGTAAATAAAAAATTACTTGTAAATATTTACCTAAGAGCTTATTTGTCAAAAATATAGACTGGGAAAAATTATAAAATACTAAATATACTTATATATTGTTATGATACACTATGATGTCCAATTCTCCTTATCTCTCTTACTTCCTCGCCATTTTTATTGATATCTCCATGTCTCGTAGGATAGCTCTTACTTTTTCTTTTAATTGCAGATCCTTCTTAAAAATACTTGAGAATAAAATAAATGCATTTGAAATATTGTAAATTTGTATTAAAATATGAACACCCTGTATAAAATATTGATGTTGGGGTTATTAATCACTCATAATAATAATAATAATTCTTCTTCTTCTTCTTCTCCTTTCCTTTTGCCCTTTCAGGCGTCGGATTGTGAGTCATAGTCCTCTGTAACCCATTTCTTCCATGCTTTTCTATCTTTTGCTAACATTTCCATCTCTTCCTTTGTTTTCCCTTTTTTCTTCCCTGTTCTTCTATCCCGTCTAGCCATTTTCTTATAGGTCTTCCCCTTTTTCTGTTTCTTGGTTTCCCTCCTTTCATTATTCTTTTCGTCAACCGATCGCTATTCATTCTTAAGACGTGTCCGTACCACATTAGGTTTTTTTCTTTAATTCTTTCTAATATTGGTGTTTGTTTTATTTCTTTCCTTAGGGTTTCGTTCTTGACGTGGTCCCATTTTGTTTTCCCTGCCATCTTCCTAATGTGTTTCATCTCCATTGCGTTTATCCTACTTTCATCTTTTTTTGTCCATGTCCAGTTTTCCGCTGCATATGTGATTGTTGGGATTGTTATTGTGTTGCGTATATTCTTTTTGGTTTCTCTGTCTATTTCTTTGTGTTCCAGTATGTGGTTTAATGCGTAATATAGTTCTGTTGAATTATTAGATCGATTTGTTATTTATGCGTCTATTTTTCCATCATTTATTAGTATTGTGCCTAGTTAGTTGAATGTTGTTAATTGTGTTCTTGCTTTTTATTTCTTTGTTTATATTCTCTTTCTGTTTTTCATTTATTATCATCAATTTTGTTTTATTGTTGTTTACTTCCATTTTCATGTCTTCTATTTCTTATACCCAGATGTTTAATAGTTTCTGCATTTTCTCTCGTGAGTCCGCTATCAGTACTACATCATCCGCGTATAGTAAGCTACTTATTGATATGGGTTCTAGTTTGTTGTATCCTACTGTCATTTTTAGGTCTTTTTCCCTCTTGGTTTGTTTTACTATTCTGTCCATTATTATCACAAATAGTAGTGGGCTTAGGCTGTCCCCTTGCTTTATTCCTTTTCCCATTTTAAATTCTTCTGACCTCCGTCCTGCGATTTGTACTTTCGCTCTTACTGTTTTAAACGTACTTTTAATTATTTATTTGGGTAAGCTGTGTTGGCGCTTCTAAGTCTTTCAGGCAATTCCATATTGTTTGTCTGTGCACTGTATCAAACGCTGCTTTCAAATCGATGAATATCAGGTAGAGCTCCTTATCCCCCTCTATTGTTATTTCTATTAGCGTTTGTAGTATATAAATGTTGTCACTTGTCATCTTCCTTTTCTAAATACCATTTGTTCGTCATCTAGTTTGTATTCTACGTATGTTCTCAAACCTTTTCTCCAGTATTCTTGTATATAGTTTTAGTGTGGTTTGGGCTAGGCATATCGCTCTGTAATTCTCACAGTTTGTTGTCTCTCCTTTTTTATGTATAGGTATTATTAAATTTGTATCCCAGTCTTTGGGATTCTCTTCAATTTCTACACTTCTTTTAGTACTTCTTGTAGCCATTCCCTTCCATCTTCCCCTAGATATTTTGTTACAGTTTTAATTCCTCAGATCGACATTGATCAAGAGCACTGTCAAAAATCGGGTACAAACTACAGGGTTCGCCGGCTTTACTATAAAGGACACAGATCTTAATGTGCTGGAGTAGATTTTGTTTCTCCGGTTACCTGCACTTAGCTCAGACGGGAAGGCGTGGTTCGAGAGTACAAAGAAAAACCGGCGGCACTTACCCTAAAGCTTGCTTAAAAGAAAAAAAAGAAATGCCTGAGCGCCACTTGGTTCTAGTTAGGGGTGGCTGACGTGTCTAGAACCAAGAACAATACACGTAGCCTATGGGGAAGTCCTCCACGTAACTGCACTCCACTACAGCGTCCCCTCCACCAAGCTCCTTCGGGCCTGTTGGTGTATACACGGTGTGGTCTTGCAACAAATGACTTACCTTGATGACCACACCCTCTAGAGCAATAAAAGAAAACACTGACAAGCCCAAATCTAGGGCGTTCTTACTTGAAGAGCAGGCTTTGGGTTCACATTTAATTACATCAGGCTTTTGCCGTAATTAACTAATGACTAAAGGGTTCAGCAACAACAAATAACTAGACTGACATTAGCAAAGGTTTATGTTTAATAGCCCACCCAGTGGTGAGTTTAAATTTATTACAAAGAGTACATCCTAACTGGAATTTCGGGGTCCCCTAGCAAAAGTTAACTTAATCTAAGTATCATTAACAAATAAGCAGAACAAAATCACAGGAGAGACGCCCCTGCATATAATAATTAATTTGAACAATTCGAGTAAACGGGCGTACGCAATGTCCAATATAAACTTCAATAGCGCACGACAGATGGTCGATATCACTTCACACGGCACATGATTAAACAAAGCGAAAACACATATTTACTGTAAACAATTTTACCTTAGCCCCAAAGCGTGTTTTTTTTTGGCGGGAGCGGTGAACGAGGTCCTGGTGAAGTCACTTGGCAAGGAGAGCTGCAGTGCAGACGGAGTTGTTGGGACGAGAGTTTAGGGACTCCCCGGTAATCAGGAACAAGAGATGACGGCCTTCGATGAAGCTCAGGTGCAGCGTAACGAGGTGTTACGAAAAATCCCTCAATGGTTGTGGGAAAAATGACAGCAAAAAAACTACACTATTGCGCGGCGGGCTTCCAAAAATTACAAACAGCAGGGCGTTGATACACGAATTTGCAAACAGCAATGGTTTTTCCCCACTTAACAGGGAAAAGTTAGTTACGGCTTAAAGATGTCGTCTCTAGTCGAATGTGCAAATAATGCAAATATCTTTCCCCGGAAAGTACACTATAGGAGACGAATCGGCCATTCGTATCAACGCCCGCACACGCAATCCCAAAACACACCCAACAATCAAACGCTTCGAAGGTTTGAGCTTCACTCACTTAAAAATTCTAACCCCGCTTAACAATCACAGAGTTAATCCCCTCGTCGCTGTGCAACCGTCTCTCTCTCTCCAATGCGGACGGGCATGTTCCCTCTCAAGATTACACCATTCCTTACCGCGTTGTGAAATATAAGGAAATTTTACTACGTAAGCTTAATTGGGCAGAAAGGGGCCTTGAGTCCTGAACAAAGAATTTTGTGGTATAGCGAATTCCAAAGTATCGGGTTACTACGAAAAGTCCCCGGATTGATATGGACCGAAATAACATTTGAAATCTCATTTCTTTATCGCGTAAGACAAAGGGAGCTTAAGTTTAAAATGCGCTGGCTGCACAGAGTTCCGAGAATTTTGTATTGAAGGCGCCTGGGTGTCGAAATAAACACATTAGCGTGCGAAGCGAAAATGTTTATAAAGAAATATTCCATTGGGGTGATTATTTTTGATTTGAGTTCAACCGGACTTTGGATATAACTGGAAGCCCCAAGGCTACAAAACGAACCAAACAATTTGAACGTGGCACCGAAGTGCTTACGGAGAATTTCCGTCAATGGTTTGTATCTTAAAATGTGACCTAAATAAATCGGTAACAGCTTTTAGAAATACAGGGCCGGCTCTCGGGATTTTTAGATTGAAATTGAATTTTGTGTAAAACGGATTCGACTAATTTTTGATGACAACCCATAATTGGATTAATCGCGTGAATCGCTTAGTGACGTCGAGTCATCTAACACCCCCCTTACTAGAGGTCAATTTCCTAAATTGATCCTGAGCGCAACTGAAGAAGTTGCTAAAAGAATAGCTTAACCTAGGGTGCGGATTGAGATAGCCGTCACTACTCGGGATCCCAACCACGCGATGACAGATAGCGTCAATGACAGAGTGAGAAGGAAGAAGAGTTTGCCAAAAAGACCGGTTACGCCGGTGGAAACTACGGAAAGCCTCAATCAGGCACTGACGGTTCGGTGAAGCCTAGAACACCCCTCCCCGGACCAGGGAATCGGGCGACGAATGCAAAACATAAGTGTCCCAACAGGAGGGTACTCCGCCAGGGGTCCCATTCGACTTGGCGATCGAAAATCAACGTTTCAAAAACATCATAAAACACGGACCACTCCACCCCGGTAAAGGGTGGTGCCCACATCAACAAAAGAATCCGACCACGGCCGAGCGGCCATGGCACGCGTCCATGGGGTGTCGGGTAAGCAAGGCGACCGGACCCACTGCCTACTCACTATCCGGCCCCATGTCACGGTTTAAAGGGAAAAGTGCCAAAGGCAAAACGGGTGAGGACAATGACAGGTGTCGCCGGACACACGGTAAAGGGAGGATAGAACGAAAGAAGAAAGATGAGAGAGAAGACTTGATATCCCACCTGGGATTTGGGTTTTGCTCTTGAATGAGCTAGTCATAATAGGGTATAAGTCATCACTGTGCACTCTTCCGTCCAACCTACCAATCGAACACAGGGTACGAAGCCCCAAGGTCCGCAGCCTAACTCTCGAAGACCCGTTGAAGAGGGCACGCGAGGCGTCACGGGATCAGCCTCTTGTGTTTGTCCCACAGCAACAAACGATCCAAGAAAGGGGTAGCCACGAACGACAGGAGTCTCGAAGGCCTTGAAGGCCGCCTAACCTAAACTAACCTATCCTATTCTATCCTATGCTAATGAAGCGAACAATTATATACAACAGTATGTCACCCATGGTTAACCCATTGTGACTTAGGGATAATTAAAGACAAACGACTTAATTGTCATCTGGACCGGGTTTCAAGTCCTTTGCGTGCCAAATGCCCTTAGAAGCTCCACTCTGATCTGATAACTCATAGGTGGCCAACGAGACTTTTCTCGAAATGTAAAAGGGGCCTACAAACTTAGGTGCAAGCTTTGCATTGAAATGCTTGGCTGCATCAGAGAGGACATAATTCCGGCGCCATACAGTGTCACCGACAGCAAAAAGAGCGGGGCGCCGCCTCAAATCATAAGTGGCCTTAGAGGTCCTATAGGCGGATTCTAACCGCTTCACAATATCTTCATAAAGAGGCTTAAAGGCAGGTGCACGACGCAAAAGATGATCACGGTTAGCCATCTGGACATTACCCACATCTATTTCCTCATCGGGAGCCTCAGCTTCATTTCCTTCCAGCTGAATTTCCCTTCCAAAATTAGCAAAATACGGGGACATTCCAATGACTTCATGAATGGCAGTCCGTACTGCACATGCGACCTTAGATAGATACTTGTCCCAGTCACGGTGATTGTCTTTAACGTAAGAAGCCAACATAGTCTTTAAAACCCTATTCACCCTTTCAACGGGATTTGCTTGCGCATGGTAATATGCGTTGAAGATGATTTTGGATTTATAGTTATCTGCCAAGGTGCGGAATTCTTTACTACGAAATTGGACACCGTTGTCCACTAAAATATATTGGGGTGCTCCAAAGAGCAAGATGACGTCATTCTCAATCCTTTGAGAAACCGCGGCAGCGGTAGCTGCTCGTAATGGAAAGAAAAGGGTAAATTTAGTGAAGCAATCAGAGACAGAGAGAATGTAGACATAGCCCTGCTTAGAGCGTGGCAACGGGCCTACTATATCAATGGAGATCATTTGCCAAGGTTTGTTTACTACTGGATGGCGAGCCATCAGTCCGGCAGGTCGCTTTTGTTCCGGTTTATGTGAAACGCAAGTTGTACAACGATTAACATAGCGCGCGACGTATGCCTTCATTTTTGGCCAATAGTATTTTTGCGCGACTCGTCCGTACGTTTTGAAAATACCTAAGTGACCCGCGGTAGGTTCATCATGCGCCTTGCGTAAAATCTCACTACGTTGGCCAGTTGGTGCCACTTTTCTCCAATTGTCTCCGTCATTCAACTCTGGGTACTTGCTTCTAACATGTTTGAACAGCTGTCCGTCAACGATCCTCCAATTTGGATAAGCTAAGGGTTTCTCAGTGATGCGTCGGCGCATCAGTTCATACCAACGATCGGTCTTCTCCTGGTCATTAGTGACATTAGCAGGGTCCACTTGATCCGTCTCAGGGGCCTCTACAACGTCCGCTACAGGTATAGCGCGAGATAGCGCGTCCGGGACAACGTGATCCTTTCCCTTGCGGTGCTGAATAGTGAAATCGTACTGTTGTACGCGAACAGCCCAACGGGCAAGTCGACCCGTAGGTTCCTTCAAGTTATTAAGCCATAATAGCGAATGGTGGTCGGTTATGATCGTAAAATGAGTACCTTCAAGATACGGTCGGAGCTTTTCTATGGCCCATAAGACTGCTAAACACTCTCGTTCGGTGACTGAGTAATTTCTCTCGGCCTTGGATAGTGTTCGGCTGATGTAGCAAATAACACGTTCCTCCCCATCTATGGTTTGAGTAAGTACTGCGCCTACTCCCACATTGGAGGCGTCTGTTTGTACCGTAAAGGGTACTGAAAAATCGGGGCAAGTCAAAATAGGTGCGGACACCAGACAGTTCTTGATGGTTGAGAATGATTCTTCACAGTTGCTGTCCCACTCGAACCGTTTTGATTTCCTTAGCAATGACGTCATTGGTGCGATGATTGATGAGAAATTAGGTATAAACCGTCGATACCAAGAGGCCATGCCTATTATTCGTCGGATCTCGGCGACGTTTGTGGGTTGGGGTAAATTCATGATGGCGGTTACCTTTTCAGGGTCCACCAGCAGACCTTGTGCGTTGACAACATATCCAAGATATTTTAACTCGGGTTGGCAAAAATGGCACTTGTCTCGTCCAAGTGTTAAACCTGCTTCTCGTAGGCGTCTCAAAACCTCTCCCAAGACCTCTAAATGTTTTTCGAAAGTCGGGGCGCAAATTATCACGTCATCTAAGTACACGAAAACGTAGGGTTCTAATTCTGGACCTAAGACCTGGTCAACAAAACGCTGCCACGTGGCAGACGCATTATGGAGCCCAAACGGCATGCGATTAAATTCATACAAGCCACGTCCTGGGACTGTAAAGGCTGTCAGCTCCTTAGATTCTTCACTCATCTTGATTTGCCAGTAGGCCGACTTAATATCTAATGATGTGATAAAGCGCGCGTCGCGTAAGCGGTCTAAAATTGATGATACATATGGTAGGGGGTAGGCGTCCTTTTCAGTAACACTGTTTACCTTGCGAAAGTCTACGCAGAATCGGTAAGATCCGTCTTTCTTCTTAACCAATAGAATTGGGCTGGACCACGCTGATCGTGAGCGTTGAATGACCCCAGCTTTAAGCATTTTGTCTAACTCGGTGTCAATATGCGCTTGCATGGCAGGTGAGACTGGATAATACCTTTGCTTGATGGGTGCAGAGTTTGTTATGATGCGATGTTCAATATGCTTGGCACAACCAAGCTCATTACTACTGTCGGAGAAATGTTGGTCAAGTACTTCCTTCAGTTGGTTTCGTTGGGTCATGGTCAAGTCGAATTCAGATTGCAAAGTGCCTGTAGGAGTACTGATGGTGGCTACGTCGGGTTTAGAAAACTCCCACTCGCCTCGGAACACATCAGGGACTATGCCCACCATTTTCCAGAAGTCTATTCCCAAAATCATGGTATGGGGTACGTCAGGTACGATTAAAACGTCAAGAGTAGTGACTTTATTATTTAACTTAATCGGCAAAAACACGGTGCCTAGACTTTCTACTGTTTGTCCATTAGCTACTGCGCATACTGGGCGTAATTCCTTATTGACACGAAGGCCTAATGTTTTCAAAGCTTCCCATCCCTTACCTCCAATAATAGTGCGGTTGGCACCAGAGTCCAACAAAGCTAAAATTTTAAGACCCATGGTCTCAATAGTGACATAAGGACGGCGATCGTCCGATGATCTTTCCAAAACGTAGTCTAAAATGACTTTATTCTTTACAAATTTTTCCTCACGTTCGTTAATAAGTTGTTGAACATACCTAGTCGAGTTAACAAAAGTTCGCGAAGACACCGCTCGACCCTTCAGCGTTTCGCCGGGCCGTTTCCCGAACCTCGATTTCCGTGACTACAATTTGGGCAATTCCTAACAGTTACTTCGGGCTTGCCGCAATAATAGCAAAACTTCTTATCACGCGGGCGTTTGCACGCGACGGCCCTGTGGCCTGCTTCTTGACAGTTCCAACATTTAATTCCCGAACCCGACGTTGAGTTTCTAACGTTTTTTGAAGAGCTCGGTCTTACCGGCGCTTGAGCATTTGCTACAGGTGTTTGTACCGTATTCACGATAGGTGTCTCCTCTAGAGGTGCGGCCTCGACATAGGCCAAGTCGGTCTCCAAATCAGTTCGACGTCTTGATGGTGGTACATAAGTCTCGACAGCATAATGGCGTTCCTCAATCTTGCGTCCATATTGAAGTAGTTGCTCGATTGAACGAATCTCTACCAGTCCCAACTGGGTTTGGTACATTGGTGCGACGTTACGCAAAATGATTCTTAGCTGCTTTGCTTCAGTCAATGGTTCGACCAATCTCGCGAACATGTTTTGCAAAATTGCAATGTAAATGCCCATGGACTCCGAAGGTCCTTGAGTTCTTCTCTTAATTTCCTCCAGAAGGCGCTCATCGTAATCCGCAGGTTGGAATTGCTGACGTAAAAGAGAAACTAATTGTTGCCAATTGACAGGCTTAGCTCTATTAGCGCGGTACCATAATAGTGCGTTACCGGTAAATAAGTCGATAGCTTGCGCGAATAATTCGTCCTCGGGCAAGTTTCTGGCTATTCTTAATTCGTTGACGCGTTCGATAAAAGCATTAACCGAAAGTCCTCTAGGGTCTCCCGAAAATTGCAAACTCCATTGTGCTACAGGTATAGCTTTAAACGAAATCGTCCTCATGGCTGGTGTGCTAGCGCTTAAACTCGTAGTTGGGGTCGTAACTGCCAATGAAACACCGCTCGGAGCTATGGTGGACACCGGAGTCGAAGGTGCCTGGTGAGTCTCGGGTGCTTCAGTGGTTGATGCTACCATTAACTGCGTAACCTCAAAGGTAGAACGCATGACTGCTACTTTCGCGAATAATTCCGCTCGTTTCGTTTCCTCTTCATCATTAGCCGGTTTGCTATTACTAATCCTCCTTAATGCGCAATAAAATTTTGTTTCTATTACTGCAGCACGATCCCTATCGGGTGTTACAGCGTATTCGTCAGTTTTTTGTACAATGGCCGCGACCAAATCAGAAACCGCATTATAGTCTTCTTCGAAAGAATATGGATGCGCTGGGCGCGCTGTCGCCGCCTCACGACCTTCATCCCTTAACGCGTCTCGTAAGCGTGTACGCAAAACCGATACCACACCGGTGCTATCTATTCCTCTAATGTTTAATTCGTATTCCAGATCTGCCTTGAGTAGGCGGTCGATATGCCATTTCAGTACCATTGTGTTATTTAAGAATAATAAAAATACAAAATACTAGAAAAAAAAACGATGCTTGTTCCCTACTTAGGGTTAACTTGAAGCCTTTCAACACGAAAAATTATTTTATACGAAGCAAATTAAATTTTCAAACTTTCAAAAATTTCCGAATTTTCAGAAAAACTACCAATGAATTAAAAAAACACGAATGCCTAATAGTTATTGCTAAAAGCAAACGATAGCTCCACAAAGAATGGCTCCAAAATATGCCCTAGCATGGAAAAGAAAATGTTGAAATTTTGAACACGAAAAAACACAAAAATCCCGCGAAAAATCCCGGGAAAAACAATGTTTGGTTTATCGAAGGGATGGCAAGGAACTCATTTGATAAAAGAAAACATATAGGATACGCGTCCTGATATGAAAAAAACACGTTTCCAAATTTCAAAGTCCTAAAAAGTCAAGTTTTCACGAAAAATAGTGGAAAAAACTATATGACGTTAATGCCAAACACTAAAATGAAGCTGTATGACAAGAAAAGAAACACAAAAACAATGCCCTAAAGGCGTTATTGACAAAACAAAGCCACACGTTGGGATAGCCACTTAGATCTGTTACAGTTTTAATTCCTCAGATCGACATTGATCAAGAGCACTGTCAAAAATCGGGTACAAACTACAGGGTTCGCCGGCTTTACTATAAAGGACACAGATCTTAATGTGCTGGAGTAGATTTTGTTTCTCCGGTTACCTGCACTTAGCTCAGACGGGAAGGCGTGGTTCGAGAGTACAAAGAAAAACCGGCGGCACTTACCCTAAAGCTTGCTTAAAAGAAAAAAAAGAAATGCCTGAGCGCCACTTGGTTCTAGTTAGGGGTGGCTGACGTGTCTAGAACCAAGAACAATACACGTAGCCTATGGGGAAGTCCTCCACGTAACTGCACTCCACTACAGCGTCCCCTCCACCAAGCTCCTTCGGGCCTGTTGGTGTATACACGGTGTGGTCTTGCAACAAATGACTTACCTTGATGACCACACCCTCTAGAGCAATAAAAGAAAACACTGACAAGCCCAAATCTAGGGCGTTCTTACTTGAAGAGCAGGCTTTGGGTTCACATTTAATTACATCAGGCTTTTGCCGTAATTAACTAATGACTAAAGGGTTCAGCAACAACAAATAACTAGACTGACATTAGCAAAGGTTTATGTTTAATAGCCCACCCAGTGGTGAGTTTAAATTTATTACAAAGAGTACATCCTAACTGGAATTTCGGGGTCCCCTAGCAAAAGTTAACTTAATCTAAGTATCATTAACAAATAAGCAGAACAAAATCACAGGAGAGACGCCCCTGCATATAATAATTAATTTGAACAATTCGAGTAAACGGGCGTACGCAATGTCCAATATAAACTTCAATAGCGCACGACAGATGGTCGATATCACTTCACACGGCACATGATTAAACAAAGCGAAAACACATATTTACTGTAAACAATTTTACCTTAGCCCCAAAGCGTGTTTTTTTTTGGCGGGAGCGGTGAACGAGGTCCTGGTGAAGTCACTTGGCAAGGAGAGCTGCAGTGCAGACGGAGTTGTTGGGACGAGAGTTTAGGGACTCCCCGGTAATCAGGAACAAGAGATGACGGCCTTCGATGAAGCTCAGGTGCAGCGTAACGAGGTGTTACGAAAAATCCCTCAATGGTTGTGGGAAAAATGACAGCAAAAAAACTACACTATTGCGCGGCGGGCTTCCAAAAATTACAAACAGCAGGGCGTTGATACACGAATTTGCAAACAGCAATGGTTTTTCCCCACTTAACAGGGAAAAGTTAGTTACGGCTTAAAGATGTCGTCTCTAGTCGAATGTGCAAATAATGCAAATATCTTTCCCCGGAAAGTACACTATAGGAGACGAATCGGCCATTCGTATCAACGCCCGCACACGCAATCCCAAAACACACCCAACAATCAAACGCTTCGAAGGTTTGAGCTTCACTCACTTAAAAATTCTAACCCCGCTTAACAATCACAGAGTTAATCCCCTCGTCGCTGTGCAACCGTCTCTCTCTCTCCAATGCGGACGGGCATGTTCCCTCTCAAGATTACACCATTCCTTACCGCGTTGTGAAATATAAGGAAATTTTACTACGTAAGCTTAATTGGGCAGAAAGGGGCCTTGAGTCCTGAACAAAGAATTTTGTGGTATAGCGAATTCCAAAGTATCGGGTTACTACGAAAAGTCCCCGGATTGATATGGACCGAAATAACATTTGAAATCTCATTTCTTTATCGCGTAAGACAAAGGGAGCTTAAGTTTAAAATGCGCTGGCTGCACAGAGTTCCGAGAATTTTGTATTGAAGGCGCCTGGGTGTCGAAATAAACACATTAGCGTGCGAAGCGAAAATGTTTATAAAGAAATATTCCATTGGGGTGATTATTTTTGATTTGAGTTCAACCGGACTTTGGATATAACTGGAAGCCCCAAGGCTACAAAACGAACCAAACAATTTGAACGTGGCACCGAAGTGCTTACGGAGAATTTCCGTCAATGGTTTGTATCTTAAAATGTGACCTAAATAAATCGGTAACAGCTTTTAGAAATACAGGGCCGGCTCTCGGGATTTTTAGATTGAAATTGAATTTTGTGTAAAACGGATTCGACTAATTTTTGATGACAACCCATAATTGGATTAATCGCGTGAATCGCTTAGTGACGTCGAGTCATCTAACAATTTAAGCATTTCTGGTGCTATTTCGTCTTCCCCGCTCACTTTTCCTATTTTAGCCTCTTTTATCGCTTCCTGTAATTCTTCCATTGTTATCTCTGGTATTTCTACTGTGTCTTCTCTGTCTTCCTTTTCGTCCTTTAATTCTCCTCTAAATTTCTCTACATTCTCTAAATTTTTCTCAGTTTTTCTTACCCTTGAGTTTCTGGCGATCTCTGGCTCATCGCTCTTCCTTTCTTTGTATGTTCCTCTCTCTCTAAATGTAGTATTTCTGTTACTTCGGGGCTATTCAATTCCGTTGCCTGTCCGTCTTCTCTTTCCTCATGTTTTTCTTCATCAGTTTGCAATAATTCTACTTCTTTTAGTTGCTGTAGTGTGTAGGGGTCTCCGTTAACTTCTTCTTCTTCCGGTTCCGTCGCCTATCGGAGGTTGGAAATCATCACTGCAATTTGGACTTTATTAACAGCAGCTCTAAACAACTCGTTGGAACTACAACCATACCACTCTCGTAGATTGCGTAGCCAGGAAGTGCTTCTTCGACCTACACTTCTTTTTCCTTTGATCTTTCCTTGCATTATAAGCCTCAATAACAAGTATTTTTTTCCCTCATAATTTGACCCAAATATTCTAATTTTTTTCACATTCCTTTCCCATTTTCAGCAGTACTTCTCTATTAGTCATTCTTTCTGTCCATGTTATTTTCCACATTCTCCTGTAACACCACATTTCGAAGGCTTCAATGTTTTTAATGTTTGTCTGTTTTAAGGTCCATGCTTCCATACCATACAATAACGTGGAGAAAACATAACAACGTAACATACGAATTCTAAGATTTAAGTTGATATCTCGAAAACATAGGAACCTTTTCATTTTAACAAACGCTTGTCTGGTTATTTCTATTCTTGCTTTAATTTCTTTATTTTGTTCGTTAGTTTCGGTAATCCATGCCCCTAGATATTTGTATGAAGCGACTCTTTCAATTTGTATATTAGAAATTGTTAAATTGGTGTCAATGTTTTGATTTTTTTATACTACCTTTGATTTCGTCTATTTAAGATTTAGTCTGAGGCCGTAGTCGTTACTATGGGTATCAATGTTTTCAAGTAGGTGTTGTAAATCTTTTAAATTATCTGCCACTAGAAGTGTATCATCAGCGTAGCGTATATTATTGATGATTTCTCCATTTATAGTTATTCCATTTGTTCTACTAAAGTTTATTGACAAATGGCTTTTCTATATATATTAAATAGGAGTAGAGAAAGAACACAACCTTGTCGAACGTCTCGGCAAATTTCAATTTCTTTGGTTAATTCATTTTCGACCTTTACTTTTGCTGTTTGGTTCCAGTACAATTTGGTTATTATGTTAATATCTTGACTGTCAATGTTTTTGCTTTTGAGAATTTCGCAAAGCATTTCATGGCGGACTCTATCAAAAGCTTTTTCAAAATCGATGAAACATGCATATAGATCTCGATTTACATCTAAACATCTGTGCATCAGTACGCTTACACCAAAAACAGCCTCCCTTGTCCCTAGTCCATTTCTAAATTCTAGTTGTGTGGCACTTATGTCTTCATCAAGTTTATTAAATATCCTTTTGTGGATGATTTTAAGAAACACTTTTAACGAATGACTCATCAATGCTATAGTCCTATATTTAGAACACTCTTTTGCATTGTTCTTTTTTGGGAGTGTAACAAAAGTTGATAAGAGCCACTGTTTTGGAATAACGCTTGTTCTATAGATTGTGTTAAAAAGGTTTACCATTATGTCAATTGTGTCGTTATCTATAAGTTTTAACAATTCTACTGGAACCTCGTCCAGTCCTACAGACTTTCCCTTCTTTGTGCTTTTAATGGCGTATTCTACTTCACATCTTAAAATTTCCGGTCCTGTTTCCTCCGTTTCCATTTCGATTTCTGATCTGTCATCTTTAAAAAGTTCTTCTATGCACTCGATCCATCTCTTCAGATTGTCATTTATGTCAATAATTATTCTATCACTTTTATCTTTTAATGAGCTTGCTTGCTTTGATCTTTTAATACCTGTTATTCCCTTAATATTTTTATGCATATTGAAGCTATAATATCTACTTTCGTATTCTTCTATTTCCTTACAGTTTTCTAATAACCATTTTTCTTTGGCTTCTTTAATTCTCCCTTTAATCACTCCATTTAGTTCTTTGTACTTTTCTTCGTTTCTAGCTTTATAATCTCGTCTTTGTTCCATCAGATTGAAAATTTCATGTATCATCTAATCTTTCTTTTTAACTCTCCTTGGAGATAATGTATCTTTTCAGGCTTTTAATAATGCCATTTCTATGTTTCTCCATTTCTCATAGACATTTTCGGTATTCCTATTTATTTCTTTGATGTTCCTGAGATTGTGGTTAACTTTTTCTTGTGCCTTGTTTAATATATTGCTTTCGTTTAGTTATTTTACATCTATTTTTTGCCTGTTACCTTTGCGTTTTAGTTTTTCAATCTAATTTTTAATAATGCTACTACTGGATTATGATCCGACCCGATATCAGCTCCGGGATATGTTTTCGTCGATGGAATAGAATTTTTAAATCTACTTCTGATTATAACGTAGTCTATTTGGTTTCTGACAATTCTTTGCTTGTTATCCATCCGAGATCTCCATGTATACTACCTACAATTTGGTAATTTAAACATTGTTTTCATTGTTGTTAGTTCTTCGTTTTGACAAAATTCTATCAATTGTTCTCCTCGCTCGTTTTGCTGTCCCAACCCATATACTCCTGTGCATCCTTCAGTTTTGACCTTGCCAACTTTAGCATTAAAGTCACCCATAATTATGGTGACGTCTTCTTTTTTAGTAGCTTTCATAACAGAGTCTAATTGCTCATAAAAATCTTCAACTTCATCGTCTTGCTTGTCCGCTGTCGGTGCATACACTTGAATAATGTTGATTTTTCCTTTCTTGTAATCGAGTTGTATCGTTATAATTCTGACGGAATATAGGGTAAAACTTATTATCGATTTGTTCATTTCTTTTTCTACTATAATACCAACACCGTATCTATGGGTTGTGTCATCATTGCCTGCATTTTCCAGAACCTGGTCATTGTACATCACTGATACCAAACATACTCAGCTTTAGTCTTTTCATTTCTGCTGTTACGTTAGCTAATTTTCCTGGTGCATATAAGCTTCGTGTATTCCAGATAGCAATACTCATAGCTCTTATATTACTTTTTAATAATTTCACAACTTTGTTCATCACTGTTCCCCCCGTAGATCCGATTAGGAAACTTGTAACTCCGGTATATTTAGTTTTGAACATTGCCATGATGATTTTTACTAAGGAACTCCATATGGACCTTTAATGCAGTGGTCTCCTCTTGCCTTCTGCATTCTTATGCCTTTGAACATTTACATATTTCATCCGCCTTTAGAGGTCGATTTCTCCACCTCAGGGCAAAAGAGTGCCCTACCTCTGCCGATTCCTCCACCCGAAGCAGTTATTTCGGTAAGGGTTACAACTAGAGCCATTAAATTCATCAATTGAAAGTTGCCTCCAGTTTGCTCGGCTACCTCGGGGTCATCGAACCCGTACCAGTAATAAGATTTCTGATCCCTGACGGACTAGTTTGTTATATCTGATTACTGCGTGATGTCTCTTGTTTCTTATTTCCTTCATGTGCGTTACCAATTTCTTTCTTTGTTCTTGTATTTTCTTCGTGTAATCTTCTTCTATGTAAAGTTTTGTTCCTGTAAGTTTCTTCGTTGCGTTTAATATCTCAAATTTCCTTGTGCAGTTTTTTAATTCCATTAAAATCGGTCTACATTTCCCATTAATCTTTCTTCCAATTTTCCTTATCTCTCTTACTTCCTCTTCCATTTTTATTGATATCTCAATCTCTCGTAGGATAGCTCTTACTTTTTCTTTTAATTGCAGATCCTTCTTAAAAATACTTGAGAATAAAATAAATGCATTTGAAATATTGTAAATTTGTATTAAAATATGATCACCGTGTATAAAATGTTGATGTTATGGTTATTAATAACTCATAATAATTATTCTCAAATGTTATATTGGAGGATTTTCTAGTTGTGAAAATACATAAATAATTACATTATTTATTCAGTGAGTAAGCTATTACAATCACCAGAGGCAGTTCAGGAGGTATACTGTTCTTCCCCTTAACCTAGATGTATTGAAGTTAGAAAAATACTAAATGTGGAATGCCAAAAGATATATAAGTAACTGTTTACTGTCTAGAACAACACTGGGCCCCTGTTTGAATTTTTGAAAGTTATCTGACTTGAGCTTAGGGGAAGTGAATTACAGAATTTAGAAATCTAATAAGAGTATGACCTTTGAAACAGAGAATTGGAATGTAAGGGTATAGTTATTAATCCCCTATGTCTTAAGTTAAGATCATGTACATCTGTTCTAAAACGAATCATGTTATATAAATACTTAGGACATTTATCCTTAATAATTTAAAAAAATAGTATTCCAAAATGTAGCAAACGGTGACTGTACATATTCAACCAATTAAGCCCAAGAAGCCTGTGCAATATACGTAATACGTATAAACCTCATACGGGCATTTTGCAATTTTTGAGTTCGTTTATCTGCCACTGCTGTTAAACATGGACTGTAAGCAACATCACAGTGTGTCATATGAAAAAGCACGAGGACTTCACATAATCTTTTCTTTAAATCTATTGTTAAAAGGTGCGATTAGCATAAAGCAATTTTAAATTACAATAAGGCCTTTGTAGACATTTATTCACATGCGATTCAAACCTTAGATCAGCATCAATAATTAGTCCCAGATTCTTTACATAGTCCATAGATCACTATCAATTGTGATAGTTACGGTTTCCGCTATTGAAGCTTTTTTCTCGAACAATATACAAACAGTTTTTGTTGGATTAAGTACAAGTGGGTACTTTTTGATATTTCAGCTAAGCGCATTAAATTGGTGTTAATTATATTCGCAGCATTTAAACTATCCTTGATATCAAACAAATAGTACAATTGAGTGTTATCGGCGTACATATGTAATTTGCAGTTAGAGATAGTATTATGAAAGTTGTTGGTGTAGACAATGTAAAGAAGTGGTCCTAATATCAAGCCTTGTGAAACTCCCACTCTTAACACCAAAGGCCCAGAAAAGACCCCGTCCAAAAATACACTTAGATCGGCTAAAAAGCTTCTCATTAACTGAATTGCATTTGAAGATAGTCCTATAAAATGCAAAATAGCTAGAAGTAAATTTTTTTTAGTCATTTCAAATGCTTTACTAAAATCCAATAGTACTAAACCAGACCACAATCAGTAGCTTTAAAAATATCATCAGTGATTTTTAATAAAGCTGTAGCACAACTATGAACTGGCATAAGAGTAGAGTACCTAGGGGCGTTTGGGCTCAAAATGTGTCACTGCGCAGGTTTTCTGCGCAGGTGTCTGCGCAGGTCTGCGCGCGCAGGTTTGTCAAGGTCGTTGGTCTAGCCGGGGGTCACGGGTCTAGCCGGGGTCAAGGTCACGGGCCTCACCTAGGTCACGTGCCACTTCCGGGAATTTTTTGGGTTAAAAGTGTAGTTTTTGAAATTTTTACAAGATTTTCCCACGCTCGAGCGTCTGAGTACGCAGACATGTCTATTCTTGCAGGATGTTATCAGTAAATCAGAAGCTATTGTTACGCTTATCAAAATTTTCTCAGGCTCGACCGGATGTGACTCATCGTCTGACAGACATGTCTATTCGTGCAGGATGTTGTTGAACAATGGCATCCATTGTTTTAAAATCAGCACGAAATTCGAGAACAATGAAGCTATTGTTGTCTGGAGATTAAAAATGTGTTGATCTGCAAAAAAAAATCAAACAAAGAAACCCATTGTTTAAGAAAAATCAGCACGGAAGTTTTTGCTAATACAGTTAGAGTCTAGAGATTAAAATGTGCTGATCTGCAAAAATGATCTTGAAATTAATTTGTCAAGTACTGATGTCTGTTAGACGCACAATGGTGTAATAAAACAACAATGTAAATATACTTGTATTTATTTACCTAAAACATACATGTATAAAAAAATTACTATAAATACATATCAGCTAATTATTGTGCTACGGATGTCATCTCTGTCTGAACGATTTCCTCGAAGACCAGTTTCGTGCTGCTCCCACACTTGCCACCTGAGATGATATTGTAGCGACGTTTTCCTAATTGTTGTAGGTCTGCGTCTGTTAGGCAATCGTAGCGTGCTGGTAGAATGAATCTGAAGTTGTCCAATTCCACCACTACTTTATTGCCGTATTTAGTCGGACATCGATACACATTTATTATTAGATATTTTTCGTCAATCTTCAAATCTCGTACATTTCCCCACTCTTTAACCTCATTTAAGTTGCAAAGTTTCTGGTTGAAATCTGCCATGTTTTTGGAAGGAACGTGTACAGGAGAATGATAAAAATACTACAGCACATCAGGTTTATATAGCACCGATGAAAATTAAGTGATGAGTCATCACAACGTGGTAATTTAGACAATATTTTTAGCATCAATCCAGCTATTGTGCTGATTTGAAAATCCAAGCCATTTTACAAACACTTTGTTACGTTTTCGTTTTATTACACGTTCAACGAGATGTATGTCTGGATATTTAACTTTTTGAAGCTCAAGATCGTAGAAACATCCTTGAATAGACAGACCGATGGGAAGCATCTTTTATTAGATAGGTAATAGGATTAGTTAATTTAACTTGATCGATTGTGAATATTTCATTAGTCCAGTTGGGCGTATATCCTTTATCGAATATTGTTCGATATTTGCTAATTCGCACAGGATCGCCAACCTTAAATTTTACATTACTTAAATCGGTCATTTTTATATGATTATAGGCTTGATTGAGAATTTCCTTCTCATTACTCTTATTCACATCAACCGGTCTTTTACCAATTGTACTATGTTTTTTATGATTGTAGGTGTGACTGACTTGAGATAATAGAGAAAGCCATTTGTATGAACCTTGCAAACTAAACATCTTCCACATAATAGATTTAAGTGTACGATTTACTCTTTCAACGACACACGCTTTTTTTGAACTAAATGTTGAGAAATGGTTAATTTTATATTTATTCATTAGTGTTTGAAAATCTTTATTGAAAAACTCTTTACCCTGATTTGTCTGCAAGTTCTTCGGAATTCTACCGCTTTCAGATAGTATTTTTTCAGTTGCACTAGTAACTTCCTTAGAGGTTTTGGTTTTTATAGGCTCTAACCAAACATATTTTGAAAATACATCTATAATTACTAAAATATATCGATAACCTTTATTTACTTTAGAGTATGGTATCATTTCTACTAAATCGGCCTGATGAAGATCATCCAATCCTTTTACTATTACACGACGCCTTCGAAAATTTATTCGTGCAGGCTTATGCAACTCGTCTACTATTTGAGCCTTAATCGAACTGTTTATTTTCTTCCGGGTCATTTTGAACCTCTCTAAATGAGACAGTTTCACTAACTGAAGGTTTAGGCGGAGGTTTAGTTAGTTTTAGAGAAAAGTAGAGTTGATCAATTTCAGCTTGAATGTCTGCAATAATTTCATTTGCTATTTCTATATTTGTACTAGCAGAGTTTTGGTGTTTGGAAAGTCGGTAAATAATCTTATTAAGTTCTTTGTTAAGGAGGGTCTTGTTGACAGCATCCTCTTCAAATAGAAGATTGGCTAATCGTTTATGTTGAAGATTAAAATAATCACAGTCATCGTAAAAGTATAGATTTCTGTGCTGAATGTGACGACCGAACTTATCTCTCGACATTGTCGAACTGACTTTATTCAATGATTCCCGCCTCTTTTAACTCTTCTATTATACTAACAATTTCATTTCTATGATTTGTGTGACCGGATGCTTGAGAGGCATACAGTAACTTTAATCGATCGACTAACTCATTCGGATTATCCCAGTAAACATAATCCATCGGTTTATTGCTAACTTGTTTATACATTTGCTGCATACCTTTACCAGAACGCTTTTTAGCTCTTAATGGCACTGATGAAGACGAGGGTGATGATGACAGGTTAGATTTTATAAATTTCTTGTATTTCGTTTGGTTGAAACCTACCTTCTGCACATTTTTATCAAAATTTCTATGCGCCGCACCTGTTCTGTTTATGATATCATTATAATTTGCTCTATCTGTCGACGTTGGAGTTATTTGAGGATCGTTTTTAAATAGTAATTCGTACAAACCAGGCGTACCTTCATAGCGAACATTTTTTACAATTATATCAGAACCCTTTATATCTAGCTCATCTCCACCAAAATAAAATTGGTTTTTGTCAAAATCATATCTAATTCCATACCTCCCTAGATTTGGTCTTTCTATAAGATAATTGCTTACATATTTCCTAGGAAGTTTATCATACTGTTCTAAGAAAGAACTTATAGCTTGCGGTTCTATGTTGGTAGACGGTTGAAATTTGTTCACTATAGTCGTATTAGAATCATCTTCGGCGGTTTCGCACAATACTTCATCAACCGGTTTTGGTGTAAATAATTCTAGTTTTGAAGATGGGAGATTCTCTTTTTTATTTATCACTTTTGCAACACTTTGCATTTGTTCGGTAACAGGTTTAAAAAATTTACCGAGGAGCTGTTGTTCCACCAACTTACCCTCCTTAAGAGCTCGAACTTTCTGTCTTATAATATTTTTAGTTTTAATAAGTTCTGTCGCTACATTCGATTTCATTATCGGCGCAAGTATGTAAGCGGTAGACGGGTAGACAGCTAGACAGCTAGACAGCTAGACAGGTAGACAGCTAGACAGGTAGACAGATAGACAGGTAGACAGGTAGACAGCTAGACAGCTAGACAGGTAGACAGCTAGACAGGTAGACAGGTAGACAGCTAGACAGGTAGACAGCTAGACAGCTAGACAGGTAGACAGCTAGACAGCTAGACAGGTAGACAGCTGGACAGGTAGACAGCTAGACAGGTAGACAGGTAGACAGGTAGACAGCTAGACAGCTAGACAGCTACACAGGTAGACAGCTAGACAGGTAGACAGATAGACAGCTAGACAGGTAAACAGGTAGACAGTCAGCTAGACAGTTAGACAGACTGACAGATTCAAACTAGTTCACACGTCAACAGCTTTCTATCAAATAATAGACATCAGAATTGTTAAATGTATATATACGAATCAAATTCATAACGATAGCGCCCATTATTTAAATCACTATCTTTGTCTATTACCAAAAATCCGTGTTTATGACTATTCCAGCAATATGCGCACATTTCTTTAAATTGTTCGTAAGTCATGTCGGTATTAACATGATCTCGGTAGACCTTCTGTAAATTCATATCGTCCTGCTTAAACAGCACCAGCATGTTAGCATTATCGCGAATAAGATGTTTAGGAATACATGCATATGTTTGACAAAGATAGAAACAGTCTATATTTTTATGTCGACCCATGCTAAAATATTCTCTCATAACGTCCTGTTTGTCGCAAGCAATGTCATCAAAAATAAAAATGCTGTTAGATTTAGCTTGGTCGGGTGGTACAATGTTCACACCATCGCTGTATGTATAGTAGCCAACCTCAGGAATTAATTGAAACAACATACTTAGATATTCAAACTTTGCTTGAAACAGCGATTTTGAATATATATAAATATTTTCAAATCGTACTCCATTAACATCTTTTATTAGCGATATAATGATGTTTGTTTTACCGCAATTCGATGGGCCTAGAATAAGACATCGTATTGTGGAAGGTAACAACGGTCCGTGTCTCCTGCTTAGAGATGCAGTATGATTATCATGATTTTTATTGGCAAACTATTTTTTAGTTTAACTACCCTCATGACGTCTACTTGGAAACTCATACTAAAACTGCTACGCATATCTATATATATTAAGATCCTAATCGATCAGTTCTCAGTTCTATATAATGGTTCGACGTCGAAACAACAAACCAGTCCATCGCCGACGAGGTGCTGGTGTACTCAATACGCTCATTAATAAATTGCCTTTCGAATTGCACATACCAGGATATCAATATTGCGGGCCTGGCACAAAACTTGAGAAAAGAATTGCACGAGGAGATCCTGGAATTAACAAATTAGATCAAGCGTGTCGTGAGCACGATTTGGCTTATGCAAAACATTCTGATAATATGGAGGAACGACATAAAGCTGACAGAATTTTAGCTAAAAATTCTATTGGACGTATTAGAGCTTCAGACGCTAGCTTAGGTGAACGTGTCTCAGCTGCAGGAGTAGCTACAGCTATGACGGCAAAAGTAAAAATGGGGTTGGGAGCTAAAAAAAAACTGGTAAAAAGAGAAAGAGGACACCTGGAGATACGCTTACTTTCAATCAGGTAGTGAAAAAAGCACGAACTGAATTAGGAGGAGGACGACTGCTGCGAGACTTAAGCGATGCTACAAATATTGCTGTTAAGACAATTAATAAAATAAAGAGAAACAAGATTATTAAAACTCCTCGAGTAATACGTGTGCCAAAAACAGGTGGAATGTTACCCTTGATTCCAATCTTTGCAGGACTTAGCGCGTTAGGAGCTCTTAGCGGTGGAGCTGCAGGAATTGCAAAGGTGGTTAAAGATGCTCAGTCGGCAAAAGAACAATTAGCAGAGTCTGAAAGACATAATAAAACGATGGAGGCAATAGCTTTAGGTAAAGGCTTATATCTAAAACCTTATAAAAAAGGATACGGATTGTTCACGACAAAAAACTTGTAATGCAGCTGCCAAACCGAGCCTTGTCAAATATCGATTTACAATCATACGCTAAACGTTTAAAAATTCCCAACTTTCGCGGCATTTTTATGAGAGATGATTTACCAAAACAGGTTCGAAATATAGAATGCGGTATTGTAAATTTGGATGATAAAACCAATCTTGGTACACATTGGGTGGCTTACATAAAACGGGGGAAAGATGCAATTTACTTTGACAGTTTTGGAGACTTAAAACCTCCAATAGAAATTGTGAAATATTTGACAAGTGGCAAAAATGGCAGCTGTCATCCTATTAAATATAATCATCAGGCATTTCAAACTTATGATTCTGTAAATTGTGGGCATTTATGTTTACAATTTTTGCACGATGCCATGTGTTAGCTTCCTACCGGTTTACTGCGAGAAAAACCTGTCCAGACCTGTCCAGACTTGTCAAGACTTGCAGATGTGGGGGGATGACGTCATCGTCTGAGGATGTACTTATAGTGTGAGAATTCTGAATTGTACACATTGGCATTATGAAGCAGCAGCAACGATACTATAAATATCGAATGCAGTTCAACCGCTTTACTAAAAATCTGGAGAAATTGAACAGAGATATTGAAATATATTGTAAATTAAAAGATATTTCAAAGGAACTTTCTTGTTTGAAATTAAGCGAGCGGCAGCCAGACCTGAACTTGTTAATAACCCAGTTTAAACATGACTTGGTGTTGTACGACAAAGATCGCCAGAAGTAAAAACAACAAGCAGGTTCACTTTGACCCGATTGTTGAAATTCGTCAGAAAGAAAAAGAAGAGGAGGACGATGAACTTCCATACAATTACTGGCAGTTGTGTGCACTCGACAGGATGAGGTTTAAGAATAGAATAGATAAAATGTCTTTATTGTTAGAACCTATCTTAAATAAACAATTGCAATGTATACTGAATAAGGATGTAAAAGGAAAAATAAAACCTATTGTTTAATAAAAGTTGTTTTATTTCCAGTAAGATTCTTAGAGAAGGAAGAGGAGGAGAATGTAATTAAAATTAAAGGTATCTAGATGTTTTGTTTCAGTTCTAGTTAAACCGTCTACTATTAAACATGTCCTGGACGTTTACCTTATCTGGAAATGAATCTGTTCTCACAGCTCAGTATCCATCCATACATCTGGATCCGGAATCTGAATACGTTATAGGATTAATCAGTTTTGAAGCTTATAATACTATACCTAATATTGATTCGAATAATAATAAATTTCATTATACTGATATTGATGGTAAACAAGCTGTAATTGAAATACCTCACGGTTCATATGAAGTTGCCGATATAAGTCAATATATTAGACATGAACTGGGTATAGGTGTAACAAAGTCGCCCTCCCCTCAAGCAGGTAGTGCTAATGATATACTAGAAAAAAATATTGTGCAGCACCAAGCAGAACCTGTGCTACATATTAAGCCTAATAATAATACGCTCAGGAGTGAAATTAAATCGTCCTTAGCAATCGATTTTACTGCTAAAGATAGTATTGGACAGTTATTAGGGTTCAAACCTAAGAAATTGAAAGCTTATGGTAGTTTTATTTCCGATAATCCTGTAGATATATTTAAAGTTAATACTATATGTATTGATTGCAATATCGTAACTGGTACTTATCACAACAGCAATGCTGTACACAGAGTTCATCAATTTTTCCCTACAGATCCGCCAGGATTTAAGATTGTAGAAAATCCCTCTAACGTTATATATCTACCAATCAATACGAGAATTATTGATAACATTGTCATACAAATACTGGATCAAAACGGTAAACTGGTCAATTTCTGCGGAGAAGCCATCACGGTAAGGCTGCATCTCAAGAAACAAAATGGTGGTTAGATACAACTGTCAGCAGCAGCAGCAGCCGCACCAAACATATATTAGGGATGATCAGTTTGTTTCGAACATCAGTAGGCTGCCTGCAGTCGATAGATTAACATCTGCTAATAAACTGTTTCTAAAATCTTTAGGGTTGAAGCTAACTGCTACTAGAAGTGACGGCGAGGGGGAAATCAAAAAGAAAAAACATCTGGACTGTTATTAAATTAAATTTTACTGTTAATATTCGAAAAATTTTAATATTCTGTAATATTAAGAGCGCTTGTTTTACATCAAATAAAAATGACGACTTCTGAAATACTAAACGTTACTGAAACAGCTTTTCAAGATAACTCGATTGTCTATGCGGAGAAACATACACATCAGCCCTATTCTTCTACAACATTTAATAATAACGATGAAATACGAATACCTATTTTACATCAAGATGTGTACACTTTACCGTGCAACAGTGTTATATGTTTCGAAGGTAAATTGTTAAAGGATGCAGATAGTAAAGCTACTGCAACGGGATCATTTACAAATTTAGGCATATCTCACCTACTAGATGAAATTAGATATGAACTTAATGGTGTAGTGGTTGATCGTGTAAGAAATGTTGGTATAACTGCAACTATGAAAGCCTACGTGTCATATAATTCGACTCAAAGTATTCGCTTGGAGAATGCAGGTTGGACACCTACCAAAACATCTATTGACGGATTGGTCGATTCAAAAGGTAATTTTCAGATATTTGTCCCCTGCGAAATGTTGATGGGAGTTTTTGAAGACTTTAGAAAAATTTTACTAAACGTTCGACAAGAATTAGTACTTATTAGAAGCAATCAAGATTTAAATGCTGTTATTAATACGGTCGATGAAAAACTTAAAGTAGAATTAACAAAAGTCTATTGGAGAGTACCGCACATTTCGGTAGCTGATGTAAATCGTTTAAAATTACTAAAATACATTGAACAAAGTAGTCAGTTGGAAATCAATTTTAGAAGTTGGGAATTGCACGAGTATCCTGCATTACAACAGACAAAACGACACACTTGGGCAATAAAAAATGTTAATCAAGTAGAAACTCCGCGTCACATTTTTGTAGGTTTCCAAACAGACCGAAAAAATAAAACTGTTAAAAATATGGCCCAATTTGATTCTTGCGATTTAAGAAATATTACACTTTATCTCAATTCCGAAAGATATCCCTATGATAATTTAAATCTGGAATTTTCCAGCAATCGATATGCGCAATTGTATGAAATGTTTGCAGGTTTTCAATCATCTTACTACGAACATGACAATCAGCTTGTTCTTACGCCTGCACAATTCAAAAGTATAGCTCCGCTAGCCGTAATAGATTGTTCTAGACAAAATGAAACATTAAAAGGCGGTGCTGTAGATATTCGACTGGAATTCGAAACCAATACTGATATACCGAAAAACACTTCAGCTTACGCATTGATTTTATTCGATCGAAAAGTGAAATATAATCCTTTTACCAGTGACATAAAAATAGTTAGCTAGATACTAGTTCAACTAGTTGCAGATTGATTGTTCTTTCGACAACATTAGCGATGAAATTTATAGATATTCAAGGCTTTCAGTATAAAAATAGCAACTTTATTTGCAAAGAAATAGCTGTATATGATAGTGATACAAATGTTACAATCCACCGGATAGTAGAACCACCGATACCGTACGAACACCTTTCAAATTCTCTAAAAGATCAAGTGATTTGGCTTACAACTAATTTGCACGGGTTAGAATGGAGCAATAATAATCAGCATGACACAATACCCTACGAAAAATTGTCTCTGTACATAGGAGAGATCATACAAAGCGGTGATTCCATATTTCTCAAAGGGTTAGATAAAAGAAAATGGTTTAAAAAAATGCTGATCGAAGAACAAAGTGATAATGTAAAATTTGTCGATTTACCAGCTTGCCCAAATATAAAACAATTAAAGATCTTGTATAATTATATTAATTTTTGTTCTCATCATATTGGTACACGGGTTCAATGTGCCATACAAAATGTTCACATTTTGCACAAGTGGTATAATCAAAACCATTAATCGCAGTTATCGCATCTGCTGTCTACTTGTTCAGACATGTTCAGACTTGTCCAGACCTGTTATAGCTTACGCAAGCACTTCCTGCAGCCGGTGTAAGGTAGGGGAGAATATTATATATAAGAATACTAATCATAGAAACATTAGTTTTACGATAACAATGACCGAAGACTGCTTCTCAAATCATAGTTGGGGTTTTGACTCATGGGCTGACGATCCGTGGAGCCAGCAAGAGGAGGAGGAGGTTATACTCTGGAGTGAGACTGAAGAAAATACTCCTCCTCCACCTCCTCCAATGGGACAACCACACTCCTGGTCGTCTAACATAACAAAGGTGGAGGGCTGCAGCTGTATAAATTGTGCCAACATTCAGGGGTGGTTAAGCCCAACACAAAATTTTGAGGAGTGCGCACCACTACAGCACTCTGAACTGGAACAGGTGTCACCACCACCACCACCACAACCCACGTCACCACCACCACCTCCTTCGTTTCATGCAACATATAGTTTTACACTTCCTGAACCAACACTGCCTCTAGATTTAAATCCCATAAAGATAGAAATTAGGTTAGGTAATAAACTTATACATGTAATTATTAAAGATTAAAATAAAAGACATTTTATTTTTAATATGTGTTTTATTTCATTAATATATACACCGTATTTATCTCATATGCAAAGCAAAACTTGACAAGGAGAGGGAGAATAAATGTACATTTAAATATATGCTTTATTCAATTAATATACATCTTATTTATACATAAGGGAAACAGAACTTAACAATGTGTAAGTATCGATATAATCTTGAGGTGTTGTTGAAGGCCAGGGACCGGAACATGGACCGCTTCTCCAACCAACAGCTTCACCATTTTCAGCTTTTCTGATATTTTCCTGAAGCCATTTAAAAATATCTGTGTGGTGACGTACAACGCTAGGCTGAAATATATAAGTTATATGGTTAGTATTTAAATATTCGAACACGTCTTCTATAAACTTGCTGTGGGCATAATAAGCAGCCTCAAAGACAGCATCATGAAGAAAATATGGATATTGCTGTTGCTCGTCAGTTGCAAATTCGATTCGAGAGCCAGATGATATTGTTTCAATAAGAAAATGCTGCTCGTAGGAAGTAATGTTCTGTAACGATAATTTTGAAAGGACTAAATTAAGATCTGTTTCAGTATTAATTTTCAACTCTCCTCTTCTTACTTCGTTAATAATTTCCCTAATAACATTAAAGGCAGCTAACATAGTTTTTAAAATTTCATTTACGATAGCGGTTTCAACACTTTTAAAGTGCGTAGCCCAAATAAGAGTTTTGCTCGGTATAGCAATACCAATTTTGTGCAATATATACTTCAAAGTTTGCAAGTCGTTACGTCCTATAGCATTACGTAAATGGAAAATATAGATTTCTTTATTTTTAACATACAGATCTTTGTTCAACCACAGTATATTTGAATTTGACGGTAACATTTTGCAGACTGAGATATCTTAGAGAGAGAGCTGTTGTTTATAATGTGGTTGGTGGGCAGTAGCCCCAAGGCAAAGTGTCAGTATACATACAGTTTACTATTCTTTTGTCATCATGTGGATCTAAAGCCTTTTTTCTTTGTTTTAAAGAAAATACGTTGTGGGTTTTTGATCTAATTGTTCTCTGATCGCAAAATACTGTTTCGTTATTAAACAGGCAGTCTTTGTAATCCTCAAATGTAATTCTATTCAAAGCAGCTCTGGTAATACCTTTAGCTTTCTTTGAAATTTTAAATTCTCCATTCTCAGCATCCTCTAATGTTTTGAAAGCATACAATTTTGCACGTAGACCAACAAATTCGGTAATTATTTTACCACTCATTTCGTCTTTCATTAGACCTATTACTTTTTTATTAACTTGTGGAAGGTTATATGGATTGTTCGGAGGATAATCGCTTGTATCAAATTTGTGAATATCTTCTCGTATAAAATCGTATATATTTGGAAGGGTAAAGTGATATATGAGACTATCAGTGTCTGTGTACAGCAGTTTTGCTTGATTACCCATCTTTTGTTTAATATAATTATAATGAAAATCGTAAATTAAAATTTTTGAAATATCTAAGATTGAAAATCCAACGAATATTGGCTTATTAAAAACTATTTCCAACTGATTTAATTCTATAAGTACCAAGTCTTTATCTAAAATAGTACAGCTGTGAAAATTTGGTTTTGATATGTATGCACTGGCTCCGTACCTACCTTCCCATTTAGAAATTAACTTTATTGTTTTGTATTTTCTAACATTTTCCATAGTTTTGCCAAATACAGCGTTATTCATAAGTTTATAAAAATCCTTTTCAAAATTATTTTTGGCGGCTTGTCTTAATTTTGTATTTAAATCTATGTATGGTTTAAGCCAAGCTGATTGCTTAAATTTTAATATTCTGTGAATTTTTACAATTTTTAGCCCTAAACTTACAGCTTGCTGCAGATTGCGGTAATGTATTACGTAGTTTTCTTTTTTAAATAAAGTGGTTGTCAATTTTGATTGTTTGGATGTTGGTGGTGTATAATGGTCAGGACATAGAGGCAAATCTTTGTGAAGTTCAAATAAATTTTGAGGATATTCTAAATCGACTTCATAAATATAACCTGTTTCAGAATCTGCTGGAGTATTTAAATGATCAATTTTAGGAATATCTAAATCATTTACCCATTCAAACCCTCCATACGGTAGATATTCAGACATCCCGGCCCCGTACATGTTATTAATATCTAAATATAGGATATACGATTCAAGATCGGCTTCTACGAATTTTTCACCCATATATCGATTATTAGCTTTAGCGTATCGATTCGAACACTGTGCTAACCCTCCTCTAATACCCCTCTCTATAAACAACAGTTGATCTACATCTGTCAGCAGCTCAAGTTTAACTTTAGTAGTTTTTAACATTGCCTGAAATGCCAATCCTGGTGCTGTGTAAAAATGTAGAGCATCTAATCCATACGTTTTCATACAATTCTCTCTAAAATTCTCAAACACATCAGCTAAGAGTAGAACATCAACTGTAAGGTACATATCAGCATACTGACCTAGAGTTTGCATATTAAATGTGTTCCAAACACGCAGTGCATGTTCATAATTTTCATCTGAAATAGCTGTTCCATGCAACTGACTAAAAAATTGTGTTTTGTCAGGAAGACTTTTATCATTCAACTTTTCAAAATTGTCTAGGTAGTCGTATGGAAAGATACCCTTACGTAGTAATAATTCAAATTCTTCTTCGCTCTTGCAAAATTTGCGTGTAATAGTTTTTAAATTGTTCGGTAAATTTAATGACAATTGTTCTAAACTGCTAGCCATAAATCGAAACGAGTCTAAAAATCTGAAATCAATATTTGTACCATCCACATGCTTTGTAAATGATATATATTTGTCCTTATTTATAGGCAACAAATTAATATCTCCCATAATCAGTTTTGCCAATGGTTTTATAATAAAATGAGCGTCATAACCACTGAGATTATGAAAGAGAACGGGAATATAATGTGCATCTTTATAGTTAAGATTACAGTGTTGATGAGCACTACCTCTATACTCACCTGTCTGATGATTGTGATCACGTACACGCACGTCTTTATTGGTAAAAGGTTGTTTACAAATGTAACAGCATACCGATTTTTGAAATGAATCGTTTTCCTGCTGGCTAATATCCATAGGCTCTATAGTTGACAATATATTATTTACTTGATACGCTATAGATTGTAATTCTTTTACAAACCATTCCATACAGTCAGCACCACGATATATATTAAATTGAGATAAACTATCGTCATATGAACATTTTAAATAATATGCAACACTAAATGGAACATGTTTTTGATAAACCCCTGCAACATTCTTTTCTTTCTCTAAAACACACTCTACGTCCGCGTAGATTGAAAATGGTACTTTTTCCTGGTATTTATAGTCTTTAAATTCTATTGTTGTACCTTCTTCGGGCATTTTGATTTTGGTTTCATTTACACCATTACAATTTCTAATATGTCTTAAATGTGATTCTTTAGTTACGAAATGATTTAAACACGTATCGCATACAAAAGTTTGAGCGTGGTACTTATGCAGTTGAGTTGTAACCAATCTCGATAAGTTTCTTATCCAACAGAAATGGAACTGCCCTTCATCGTTGGATATCATTAACAAATGTATAGCATCTTTATTAATTTGAGTATTTTTACTAATATATATGGGCAATACTGAATTTTTACCAAATTTGTTTTTCCTTTCTAGCGCATATACATTTATACGTAAATCATTCATTGTCTCAAATTTTGATATATCTTTTAATTTCATTGGAAATTCTAGTCCCGAGTACTTTAAAACTTCATTGAAATGTGGATATGAAAATATTCTATCAGAATTCTTATGTATTGGATATAGTGCTGACACTACCGACCACAAAAAACAATATTCGTCATCATTTTTTACGTTAATGACGGCCTTTTTATTTTTAATATCTTTAGGTAACTCAATATATTTACCTACTGTTAACGGCGTGTAATGATTTAAATTTACTTTTAAATGTAATATCTCAAGCAAACTCCAACCTGAATCGCGTTCTTGAAAATCTTCTAATTTCGTTAACAACTTATTCTCAACATTAGTCGCATACCACTCTTTTAAATTGGTGCCAGAATCAATTTTTTCATTTTTAGTACCAAACGTTTTTAAATCTATCTCGCCACTACTAGGTTTTATAAAATATGCACTAAATATTACGTTAGCTTTAAGCATTAACTTATCTTTTATAATTTGTTTCACTTTTATTGAGAAACTTCTGTATGCTTTTGCAAGAAATTCTTGTGGTTCCTTATAACCTAAATTTACAATCATACCTGTTCTTATTCTACTGTTAAAACAAGATTCTACATCTTCCCATACCAACTTGTTCTTTTGCTGCTGCTGACCACTCGCTACACCCGCCCCCTTCTTCGCTAATTTTGCTTTTAAATTTCGCAATAATTGCCGTTGCCCCTTTAACAAACTTAAATTTGCCTCTAGCCTGAATGGATTTTCATTTTTAAAACTATGCTTACGTATAAATCTACTAACAATTAAAATGGTTTTATTTACATGTTTAATCCATTTGTCAGCCTCATCACTATATTTTACAATCGCTATCGCGTCTCTGATGGTTTTTATTGAGTTCGAACTTAATTCGGTAACGCTGTCTGTCGCAGACATGTTCGCGCGCGTGTGTCGTTGTAATACTAACTTGCAAACAGCCGAGCCGCGCTATTTATTCATCGTCGCAGCTGATAATGGAGGCCTGCGTCAGCAAAAAATTTTAAACAAAGGCAGCATTCAATTTAGCTGTTGTGCAGATTTTTCCTCAAACAATGGGTTCCTTTGTTAAATTTTTAACAGCTTTGCAAACATGTCTGGACATGTCTGAAGCTTGTTTATCTGATAATGGCGGTCAGCAAAAATTCCCCCCCAGACAACAATGGCTTCATTGTCCAATTATCGTGCAGATTTCTCAAACAATGGCTTTCATTGTTCAATTTTTAACAGCTTTGCACATTTTAATCTCCAGACAACAATAGCTTCATTGTCCAATTTCGTGCTGATTTTAAAACAATGGATGTCATTGTTCTATTTTTACCAGCTTTGCACATTTTAATCTCCAGACAACAATGGCTTCATTGTTCAATTTCGTGCAGATTTCTCAAACAATGGACGCCATTGTTCAATAACATCCTGCATCTACAAGTCTCAACTAGTTTTGCATTGCCAGACGATGACTCACATCCTGTTGGGCCTGGGAACATTTTGATAAACGTAGAAATCTTATAAAATTTCAAAAAAATGACACTTTTAACCCAAAAATTCATCGTGGGAATCTTTCAAAATGTGACATCTAGCCCAAAAATTCCCGGAAGTGGCAAGTGACCTAGGTGAGGCCAATGACCTTGGCCCCGGCTAGGCCAATGACCTTGACCCCGGCTAGACCCGCGACCTCGCCCAAGTTCGTTCGGGATACATGCAAAGTGAGGCAGAACGCCTGTAGGTACACTACTTAGGACCTATAACTCTTCTTTTACTAATTGCAGCCCAAACCCCGATTTTTGTGGGTGAAGCGGTTCTTCAACATAAAAATTGGGATTCTCAGCGCTCCACATCCTCATACTTTGTGAATTAATATAGCCAGATAAATAGAAGTATGCCTCATCAGTAAAGAAAGTTTTCTCAAACGCATTATCGTTAAGGTACACCGGGGTAAGTGTACTTTCGGGGTAAGTGGAACCCATTCCCGCTATTTTTGTAAATACGAATTTTAAAGTTGCTCCATCTAGTGGATTTTAATGTTACTACCATCAACTACAAGCGCAGAGTGCGATTGTAACGCTACATCGCCAGTTTACTCGAGGAGACGCAATTGTTCGGATGTGTGCAGTTTTTGGTAGCATAGTGACCTCGTGCAACACGTGAACTATTATTAATAATTTCGAGTGTTTGGAAGCCAGTTTCATATTATTCACAGTAAGTACTTACCAATGCGTTGTTCAAGATATGATTGCAGTACAGAAGTGATATTTTTATCAGTTTTATTGAAACCTGCGTGGGTTACACTTGCCCCAGAAAATATCTCGTTGGGGCAAGTGTAACCCTGTCTAGGTTCCGCTTACCCCAGTCATATTCTTGGGCACATTTCGACCGTTTGCTAATAACTTTTATCATTGTAGGCTTTATTTTTAAGAGGGTCTTGTATCATTTGTTATAGGGATGGTGCGTACGTATAATCGGAAGAAAGATCCGCCACCCTATTCCAAAGAAGATTTGAATGGGGCAATAAATTCAGTTAAAAGTGGACAGTTAACAGGGCAGCAAAAACATATAACATACCAAAGCCAACATTATATAAGCACGTACATGGACAAAGGGGAGTCAAAAGTAAAACCGGAGGTAGAGCAACTGCTATTCCATATGAAGAAGAGCAAAAAATGGCTAATTGCATCAAGACGATGGAAATGTGGGGTTTCGGCCTCTCAAAGACAGAGGTGTTGAATACCATAGCAAGTTATGTCAAAGAAAATCATATCCCAACACCGTTTAAAGATGGAGTACCAGGGGATGATTATTTCATGAGGTTTAAAAAAACTTTTAACTTGAGTCAGAAGAAACCCCAAAGCGTTGAAGTTGCACGTAAACGAAGTATAGACCCATTCATCATTTCTGCTTATTTTGAATTGTTAAAGGAAGTCACCGCTAATGTTCCTCCTGTACAAATCTATAACATCGACGAAACCAGTTTTTGTTTGGATCCCAGTCGAATAAAAGTTGTTGGAGAGAAAGGTACTGCTGCTCATAGGGCAACAAGCGGTCCGGGAAAGAAAAATATAACTGTACTTATGGGAGCTAACGCTGCAGGGGAAAAGTTGCCTCCACTCATCGTCTTCAAGGGGAAAAATATATGGGATTCTTGGATGGCAGGGAAAGACCAAGAATATACTGGTATGACATACGCAGCTACCAAAAATGGGTGGATGGAAAGTAAGACTTTCGAAAACTATTTCATAAATAGTTTTATAAAAAACACGTCCCATGAGAGACCAATCATCTTAATCTACGATGGACATAGTTCGCCTATTGGCATTTCCCTGGTTGAAAAAGCTGCTCAAGAGAACGTGGTTATATTGAAACTACCGCCGCATACGAGCCATGTTCTTCAACCAATGGACCTTAGTGTTTTCAAACCCCTAAAACTGAAGTGGGACGAAGAAATTATAAAGTGGCAAAGGAAAAATTATGGAGTAAAATTACCAAAATCAAACTTCTCGACTATTATTTCAAAAATTTGGTTAAACTTAGATACTGCAATTATAAAAAACGGCTTTGCAAAGGCTGGCATTGTTCCATATTGCGATACAGTTATTCCACCAGGTGCAGCTTTCAGAATGACAAAGAAACGACGAATACTCTGCCATCTGATGAGCCTCTCACAGACATGCCATCAACATCTTCTGCATGGGTTGTTAATGGTAAAACTCCAAGAGGTGGAATAGACGGTTCAGAAGATATTGATGGTAAGGCTTCAGGAGTTTGTATAGACGGCTGTGCAAAAGATGTTGATGGCAAGGCTTCGGGAGTCTGTATAGAGGGCAGTGCATCTGGAACTTCAAATAGTCGAAGTGTTTCTTTCGAAGAATTGCTTTTGGAACAGGTGAAACAAACACAAAGAACAACTACTGGAAGAAAACGAATTTGCGGGGGTGCCGAAGTAATAACTTCGGTGGAGGCCATCGCTAAGCTAAGACAAGCGAGTGAGAAGCCAGTTAAGCAAGTTAAGCAAGTAAAGAATCAGAAGAAAAAAAATATTCACATTGAAGAAGACAGCAACGACAGCACTTACAGTGAAAATCTCGAAGAATTACAAATCGATTCAGATGAAGTGGAGGTCGAAGATGAGCGTATGGAGATGGAGAAAGAAAATGATTTTGTTGATTTTATGTCCAAAGACGTATCTATGGTGGAAATGGGGGACTGGATTATTGCTAAATTTTGTCATAATAAAAAGATTAAAATGTAAGTCGGACAGCTAACTGAAACGGAAACGTGCCTGGAAGCAAAATTCTATAGGAGGATTCGTTCAACTTCTACATTTTATTGGCCTAACGTTGAGGACAAGAGCATAATTCGACCAGAAGAGGTTTTTAAACATTTACCGCCGCCAACTGTCGATAAACGAGGCAAATTAATATTTGACGTTTCATTTGATACATATAATATTGGCTAAATAAAAGTTGTTTTGAGTTAACTATTTCCTGTAATAAATATTTTTCGTGACAGAATGTGTACTTAATTATATACACTTGCCCCATCCACATTTCTGTGCTTTCTTATGATAATATCAGTCGTGGGTTACACTTACCCCAAACCATGGGGTAAGTGTACCCTAGATTCCAACAAAATTTTTTTACATTTTTACATTGAAACTGTAAAACAGTTGGTCGTCATACTTTACACACAGATGGCTAATATGTCTGAGAACTAACACATCAAATTTGATCAAAGTCGAAAGTAAATTGAATAATTTGTGATTAATCAAATTTCAACTATGGAAATTTGCGGTTCCACTTACCCCGGTGTACCTTATTTCCTAAATTATTGATAAACCAGTTACAAAATTCCAATCTAACCGGAGGATCGTTTGGCAGCAGTTACACTTGCAACCGGTAAGGAAAATAATGCAAATTGCTTCTTAATATCCTATGAGATGTTGAATATGAAACATTTAATTGCTGTCCTAAATGGCGAACAGATACGTGTGGTTGTTCTTGCACAATTTGTCTCGCATTGTTAACTACTTCTGCAATGCGTATGTTGCAAATAGTATGTATCATTTTTAGGTCGTGGGCCAAAAGGTTTAATTTCAAAATTGTTCCGCCCCATAATATTTCTAATAGTTCTTTCAGATATCTAAAACAGTACAAAGCCGAAAATTAAAGCAACAATTAAGTTTTATGCATAAATACTTGCATCCTAAAAGTCACTAAGCCGGGCAAAGATTTCAGTTTCACCGAGGTCGGGCCTGTCGGATTTATAATGCCTGTAAGCCTTTGTAATTTGTAGTTTTGTGTCACCTTTAATGACTTTTGGCATATTTACTTTAGTACTACAATTTGTTGACAGATAGATATCTATGACGCAGATGTCCATACATATTATGCCTAGTGGCAAACTAAGTATGAAAGGACTGGCAACATTGCATGTTTAACCTCAAAATGTCAAATTAGACACTTTCGTGAGCCTCCTGTACATAACAGCTGCTTCTGACAAAGTGTCAAAAAGAGTTTCTAGGGAGTTTTAGTTTTATTAAACATAAAAACAAAATTCCATGTCTACCTACTTGGCAAATAACTATTGAACGGTTTATAGCATTGGTTAGAAATAATTTAGATATTGATTTGACATAATAGGAATATAGAAATAATGTTTCTACTAGTTTAAATAAAATTTCAGACATTCATATTAATCCAAAGAGTTTTCAGAAAATGAGAGTGAAATACGCTAGGTACGCAAATTTTTTCTAATTCAATAAGTGCAGTAATGAAAATGTGTATTCAAACTGGCCAGTTGCAAAGTTCTAGTGCTATTAACAGAGCTCAGTTTCGGTTAAAAATGAAATATCTGTTTGATACTTTAAATAGTAGAATTTTAAATGACCCCAACCCTTATCGATGTGCCCTGTCTATCAGAAGAAAAAATTTGGAACTCACTCGAAGAACTGGATACAGACTTGGAAGTCATATACAAAGAATCACAAACAAAGGGAGGGTATTTACTATTGAAGCTGTTTTAGAACTGTGGCGAGATCTGAAGAGTGAAGGTTATGGGTTTCTATTGACAAGTAGATTAAATCAAGATCCCATTGAAAATTTCTTTGCTGCTGCACGGCGTAAGGGTGGACACTGTTCGAATTCTACAGCCAAATCAGTTATTTTTTGTGACTATTTATAAGTTTGTATTTTATTTAGTAGTTAATAACTATTAATAAACATAAATTGTTAATATTTAATTTTATTTCTTGCCTAATTATTTTAGAACAAAAGTGTATTTAGGCAGCATTTTTTTCTGCCGGCACTTTTTTTAGTGGCACTTTTATTATATATAAACTAGCAGTCCAGTGAGACAAATGTCTCATTTAAAAAACAAAAAAGACCGTTTTTCAAATAGAACGCGTATTAAATAAAAACTGTACCCAGACCTGGAAGGTGTCAAAGTGGTTGCCTAACCGATCGAGGTTTGAAGGCGCAGAAGGTCGCAGCTCCGTTTGGCTGCTGAAACAGTTTTTATTTAATACGCGTTCTATTTGAAAAACGGCCTTTTTTGTGATTTCTCGAAAACCGGAAGTGTCACGTGACTGAAATTCGGTTCCTGACCTGACATGACCATTCCAAACATATAACTTTAATAACTTTTTTCTCTCTCTCTTACGGTTTGGCTGCTGAAACAGCGTCCCGGACAGACAAAACGGCGTCCCAGACAGACAAAACTGCGTCCCAGACAGACACGTCTATTAGATAAAGGATTAGTTACAGTAAAAATGTTTAATTTAAAAAAAAATGCTCTACAAGAATCGTATTTTTTTAATTTACACATAGTTCTTATTGCAGGTTTTTGTATTTCAAATATAATTCGACCATCTTTTGAATTACCCCTAAAATTCTATACCAAAATAGTCCTGTAAAGAAAACAATTCCAAAATCGTCCTGTAAAAAAGTACTTTCCGTCCTAAAAATTGTACAGTAATGCATGATTTACAAGACGGGTGCCTAAAACAACTAAATCATTTTATAAGATGGTGCCCATTTTGCATTTTTAATTGCTGTAAAAACGTTTTCAAGATGTTCCTGAGAGTAATTCGTTTAAAAAAATTTCTTTCAGCAATAAAACATTTATAAAATACCAAATTTCTAGTTGGGTTATGCATTTCTGTTTCATATACCTATTAGATTTCCTTCTTATTAGGGACATAATTAATTTAAAAATAATTTATTCCTCCGTAATATTACAAAATGGATAGTAAAAATGCAATCTCAACTCCTAGCAGCATATATAAAGAATAGCTGTGCCAAAATTGAAGGAAAAATATTGCTTACCTCGGAAGATAAGTCCATTACACTTATTTCGGTAATTAATAGTCTATTTTTTTTCTCATAAAAATATAAGTGATAACACAAGAAAGGAACATATAAAAGGAAATTACTTCTTCTTTTCTTCTTCTTTCACTATGCCCTTATGCCCTTTCAGGCGTCGGGTTTGTATTCTCTTATCCATTTTTTCCATTCCTGTCTGGATTTGGCCAGTCTTCCCATCTCTTCTTCTGGTTTTCCTCTCTTTGTTCCTATTTCGTTTATCCTTTATATCCTTGTTTTCTTGGGTCTACCTCTCTTTTTCTTATAGTTTAATTCTGCTAATATCACTTTTTTGGTTAGTCTGTTCTGGTCCATTCTTAAGATGTGGCCGTACCAGCCCAGCTGCCTGTTTTCTTCAATATTGGTTCCTGTTCCAAGGTGTTTCTGATGTCCTCACTTCTGATTCTATCGAATTTAGTGACATCCGATATTTTTCTGAGGTACTTCATTTCACCAGCGTTTAGGGGGGATTCATGTTTCTTTTGCAAAGTCCAAGATTCAGAGCCGTATGTAATAGTTGGTAGCGTAATGGTGTTATATACTCTCAATTTTGTATCCTTTCTTTCCTAGTATCATTCTGTTAATACTGTAGTATATTCTTGTTGCTTTTTTTAGTTTGTTGTTTATATCCATATCTGCATTCCCGTTACTAGTTATTATATTGCCCAGGTATTCGAAGCAGTCAACTTCTTCCACATTTTCTCTGTTGATCTGTATACTTAAATTTTCTCTCTCTTCGATCTTGTTCATAATCATGTGTTTTGTTTCTTCGTATTAATGGTCATTTTTAGTTTCGTGATTTCTCTTTGCCATATCCTTGTCAGTGACTGCATTTTTTCCTGTTTATTTGCTATTAGTACAATGTCGTCCACATAGAGGAAGGAGTCTACTGTTACTGGAAGTAGTTTCCAGGATTCTATAATTGTTTTATGATCTTTTGATCTTTTTCTTGTATTTTTAATTAATTTATCCATTATAATTAGAAATAATAGAGGGCTCAGGCTATCTCCCTGTTTTATTCCTTTGTCTAGTTTAAACTTTTCTGATCTTTTCCCTTCTATTTGGACTTGCGATATGACTTCTTTGTAGATCGATTTGATCACTTTAATGGTTTTCTTTGGGGTTTTGTATAGTTTTAGGGTTTTCCATAATTAATCTCGGTTTATCGAATCAAATGCAGCTTTCAGGTCGATGAAAAGTAAATGTAGTTCCTCTCCACTTTGGTGTTTCCTTTCAATTATGTTTCTTAAAATATGGATATTATCATTTGTACCTTGTCCCCTTCTAAAAGCGGCTTGCTCTTCTTCTAAATTATTTTCAATTTGGGCTCTCAGTCGTTTTTCTACTATGCGTGTATATAGTTTGAAGCATACTGATGAAAGGCATATTGCCCTGTAGTTGTCACAGTTCGTCTGATCTCCATTTTTATAAATGGGAAGTAGTAGGTTTTTCTTCCAGTCTTCCGGTATTAATTCCGAAATCCATGCTACTTTGCAAATTTTCCACAGCCAGTCTGCCCCTCTTCCTCCCATCTTCTCTGGAAATATTTCATCTTCTCCTGCAGCTTTGCCTATTTTAATGCTGTTGATTACTTCATCTATTTCTTCCCTCGTTATTTCTACTGGTTGTTCTCCTTCTTCTGGGATTTGTTCTTGGGTTTCTTCTTGTCCATTTGCATTTTCCTCCAATTTCCTTGTGTAGTAATATCTTCAGATTTTTAGTTTTTCCTCTAGTTCGAACTGCAGTTGATTATTCTCGTCTATAATTGCGTATTCGAGTCGATCTCTCTTTTTTCTTAATGCCTTGACTTTGGCCCAGAATTTCTTGGTTTTTGTTCTAAAGTCTTGGTTTAGTTCATTACCAAAATTTTGCCAGCTCTCCTTTTTTGCTTCTTTTACAGCACTTTTCACTGTGTTTCTTTTCCTGTGGTACTTTAGCCTGGACTCTTCGTCTTTCTTTTCTTGGTATTTTCTCCATGCTTCTTTTTTAGTTTGGTATTTACTTGTTGAAAATATACATTTTTCGCCTCTTCCAACAACAAATTCGAGTTCAGCTGGCCGTAAACCATAGCAATAGTGCAAAATCGCTTCCAAAAGTTGCAATTTAAGCGTTTCAAGCTAAAGTAAATATTTACCTAAATGTTTACTTTTAGTAAAATAGAGTTATCCCGTCAATTTCAATATCTAAATATTTTTATCTACGACCACTACTAAAAGTAGGCCTTTTAGCGCTAGCTTGTTTCACTAAAAGTGACGTTTTATAGTTTACCGTGTTTAAAGAAATCAGCTGTTTACTTTTAGCACATGTGCTAAAAGTGAATCGAGGTTCAAAACTACAATTTCGAACTGCAAGTGAAGTTGTAAAGCTATTCTAGTTGCTTCTTGCGTTACAGGTAAAGCGTTTTTGAAATAATTAAAGCGTTATGTAATGAATAGTCATATGTGGAGTATCAATAATTACATTTCGTAACTCACCTTGACAGCACGGGCGTGGCCAAACAATCGCCACCGCGGCGCAGGCCTACTATTCATTATGACATAAATTAAAAACGTCGCAGATGCGAACCTTTCTTAAATCGATATTTATGGATTAATAACGGTAAAATTAAGGTCGTAGATAAAATATTGTATGCAACACGTGCTAAAAGTCGTTTATGCGCGAGACATGTTATGAAACTCAGCCTTCGGCTTCGTTTCATAATTTTCATGTCTCGCGCATAAAAGTCGACTTTTAGCACTTGTTGCATAAATAGCTAATAATCATGTGTCACATTTTAATGTCACCTGCATTGGTAGGTTATGTCAGTACGTTTACAAAGCCTGCTGGCTAGGTTGTTTTTACATTTATTTCAATACAGTAGAACTCGCTTTTAACGATCACGGTTACAGCGAATTCACGTTTATAACGAATAATTTTGAAGGTATATTTGAATTACGTTTGATTTAATGCATGTATTTCATGTATATTACGAATTCGTTTCACGGGAATAACGAACCAAAATTTAAGAATACATTCTCAGAACTGATCCTTTTCATCTCCTAAGAAAATGTAACTGAAAGATATTAGGTATTTTGTTGTGGCAACATTATAATAAGGACGGTTTTCTAGGAAAATAGTGGTCAGTTAAATTTCGTAGTAGGCTACTTTCTCTAGCTCTCTCTAGCACTCTGTACAATAGCGCGAGATAGTGGGCATTGTAAGCAACTCCGTTTTTCTTAGAATCTAGCAGCTACCTGCAGGATCCAGTTCTTCGAAAAGCGATAATGGGTTTCGCCCGATGTTATGGCTCAGTTCTGTTATCGCATTCTGCAAAACGAAAGTGTTGCGTCATAGCCACGTCTTAGCTATTGTATTTAACAAAACCCTTTACAGGATTAAAAATACAATAGCTATAAGACGTTGGCCTATAACGCAACAAAAAGAGTTGCAAAAATCTTCAAGTGGGTGTATCTTGGTCGTTCCTTTACTGAAATTCCGTATGTACCTACGCATTTTCTAGTTGCGGAAAAATGTCGGGAGTCAAACGGAAAATTTTATCGGTTTCCGAAAAAGTAGAAATTATACAGAAGTTGGAAATTTGCTCAAATTATGACCTTCTTGGGTATAACGAATAACGGTTATTACGAACAAATATAGCGGTCCCGTGGAATTCGTTATAACAGAGTTCTACTGTAGTTTGTATTTTGTCCATTGGCGCTAGTTCACACAATTTCAAATTTGAAAGCTTGTGTTTGGTTAAAACATTTTGAAAATGTCTCGTTGCATTCCTTCATGTAGAAATAGGAGTAGGAAAAATGTCTCCTATCATGAATTTCCATCAAATATGGTAATTTTTGTGGCTGGATAAAGGCTATCTCGTAAAGGGAAAATATGTGATCTGTCAGATCGTGTCAACCAGCGCCAATTTCATGAAGTGGCCATAATTTACATATTACAGACATTTGGCTGGCTGGTAAGCTTTGTAAAGACGCAGGTTTTGCTAATCAAAGCAGGCGATGCTTTTTAAACACTACATATTGACAACAATAAGGCACAACATACAGTAAACAATTTTAAGGCAGTAATAAAATACAATATGGTAAACGATTTATTATATAAATGACTAGAATACATATGCAATACTGAACAAACAGAAACATTAACAATGTAGGAAAGCTTTGGCTTTTAATTATACAGTTTGACAACTACATAGGTCGGTCGTGGTCGTGTTTTGATTTTATTATACATTTTTGTTAACATTTTGAATCAACTAAAAGCAGCCAGCATGAAAGTATAAAAATTTGCACTCTGTGCTTGTGTATTTCCACATTACACTCTATTAATTTTGCTGTAAGAGCATGAAGAATTTCTGGCTGAAATTTGGTGTATGGTCCGGTCTACTGCGCACGCGTTGCGAGCGGAGTAAGGTTTATAGTTGATCAGCGTTCGTCAAAATGTTGTGGGTGCCGCTATCGTCTCATAATGTGTAAAGCAATGTTGTTGCGCTCTCGGCGGTGGTTCAGGTTAGCATTTTAGGTTAGTTATTAGGTCTTGATGATTTTTTTTTTAAATATGAGAAGAGGGTATGTTCAACATTACATTTTTGCGCATGCGCAATAGACCGGACCGTCCACCAAATTTCTAACATTACAATATTAATTTGTACTATTTGCAGGAAAGTGTGGCATAGATGTATATTAACGAATAAACTGCACAACTATTGAATTCTAACATCCATACCAATAAAAATTAAAGGAATTAAGTTCATTTTGAAATGTTACTATGTACTATGCAAGACAAAAAAAACTGGGACAGTAAGTATGGTCTGTTGTGAATGTGACTGCCTTAACATGTACAGTTGCTAGGTATTTCTAACGTAACCGTCAAATTCTTAATACGTTGCTCTGAATATAATAAATGTAATTGTTCAAAGCCTCGTTTTAGCCAATCAAATTATGCTAAAATCTCTATCAAGAGTTGTCCCAGTTTTGTTTTGTATCGCTCCAGTAGCAAATAATTTTTAAAAATTTGTAGCTACTCGTGAAATGGTTTTCCAAATGTTCCTAGCAAATGTTTTAAGTTTTCCATCCTACCAGCATATTTTAATATACCGGGTGTCAACGGATTTATTAGACAAGTCATATCTTCTAGAGTATTAGGTGTATTAAAATGAGATTTGGTATAGGTAAATGGTATAGGGAGAGGAGAGTTTTCGCATATTTTTCACTTTCCGGTAACTTCCTGTTTCACCGGAAATGGCTCCGATTTCGAATTTTTAAATGGAACACCCTGTATATTTTTGCATATTTGGATTTCTGAGACAATTTTGGATCAGAATGTGACATTTTAAAAAGTTTTTAAGCCTACTTGATTTTTTTAGAGCCACTTTTAATATGGCATCTAGGTGGCCATGATCAGACGCAAACTAATCTAAAGACCTCAGGTGATGTAAGAAAATTACAATCGCAAAGTTTTAGTGATTAGTATGATAGATAGGAATAAGACAAGTTGGCAAAAGTACGTTTTCTTGTCTAACTATTTTTTTTCAAATGGCGACCCTTTTTTGACAAGTACTTTCCGAAAAGAGGATTTTTTGGCGAATCTAACGATACTAATTTATTTGCGATTGGATTAAAAATAAGCTCATAAGTTAAATATTTCTAAGCAAAATACTGGATAATAATTTATTTACTTTTGTCAAGTGTGCCATGGATAAGTTTTTAAAATGTCACATGCTGATCCAAAATTGTCTCAGAAATCCAAATATGCAAAAAGATACAGGGTGTTTTATTTAAAAATTCGATACGGGAGCCATTTCCGGTGTAACCGGAAGTGACCGGAAAGTGAAAAATATGCGAAAACTCTCCTCTCCCCCTACCATTTACCTATACCAAATCTCATTTTGATACACCTAATACTCTAGAAGTTATGACTTGTCTAATAAATTCGTTGACACCCGGTATAGTATCTATTAGTTTGCATAAATAACAATTGTTTGTCATGATCGTGACTATACCGTTTGCTTAGTTATGGAAGCGTCAATCACTTTAGAACAGTGAAATGAAAAGGATCAACAAACAAAAAGCATTAGCAGTGCTCGGAAGCTAATTATAGTCGATAGAGACAATTTGAACAAGATCGGAATTCATGGCACCATTTAAACGTATTGCTTAAATAAAAATCGAAGATCTGCAATGGCAAGAATGATTGTGAATTCTTCGTTTCTTAAGTTTGTCGAGAAGACCATTACATTGGCAGGCCCAGAATATCAGACAGTTTGAAAAACAGTAAATTGCGTAGAGTCAAACCTCTAAACAGTAACAAGTATAATAAAAAAACCCTACCTGAACATACATATGGCATCGAATGAAAATTGTATATTAATGCAGATATGTGTAAACTTCAACTGATTATCCATTAACATTACAGATTAATATACAAAAAACTAAAACTCCATAAATAACACTACACTTATAATAACGTTTGTAAATTGGCATTTGGTAAAATTTAATACCTATCTATACCGCCTTCTCATAACTACATGTCTATGTAACGGTTCTACAGCTTACTACAAATGATAGGTTTAAAAGTGTAACTGATTATTTATTTGGAAAATCTGGCCAGTAGTTGAAATGATATCGTTTGGTGGTGCCTTCAAATAAACGATCTAGCCAGTTGGGCAATCCGTCCAGCAAGTGCCCTTCAAGTAGAATGTCTTCGTCCGATTCGGAACTATCACTATTGAAGCCTATAAATGCTGCCGCTTCAACGTCTTTTCCAGCTACAATGGTTTTATTTACAGTCTGAAAATTTGTTTTATTAATTAACACAAAATAACTACATAATTAGTTTTTCTACGTTTCCACTCATTCAATTATTTATCGATAAGGGAATAAGAATATAACCAAGTTAAAAAAAAAAAATTGTTCATGAGAAAGTGAATAGAATTTAATACTTTGCTTTACCTTTTTTTGCTTCACCTCCGAATGCTTCGCGTGAAACATACAGAAGTATTTTCGGTATCCGTTCACAGCTAAAACAGTTCCTACACAGTTACGCGGGTTAATGTTCAGTTCTCTGTCTTCAGCAAGCGACAGTTGCAGCAGCTCCTTGTACCAGCCTAGGCCGCGTTCGACGTACATGTAAGCAAACATCAATGTTTTGTTCCTGCAAAAAACGGGGTTATAATGCGACATCTTAATTTTCAATGTAAAACCTACTTTCGATAAGGCCACACAGCTCTGTGAAATGGAGGAATGAGGTGCTGCCGCGACTGCATGTCCAAGACAAGTATAATTGTCCGGCATCCAGGCTTTAACAGTCGCACCAAACCATTGTACTTCTCAGCACGCAGCTCGTGCAGTTTCAGCTCGGGCTGATAGTTGTTCGTCTTCTCCTCATTGTCGTCTTTTGTGTCGGCATTCTGTCGCCGTATACTTTCTTCCTCAATCCGACTGCAATTATATTTAGTTATATTAAACCTGACTTCGTAACAACACAAATAAGACTTACACAAGATACGCCATGAAATAACCCACGCCTATTATAAAAACGACCGTGCCTACTATGGAGAGTACGGGCAAAATCTGCTCTTTATTAAGCCCTTCGTACACTCTTTCACTGAACACCAACAGTTTGGCAATGATGCGCCCAATAATCCCTTTGGCATGCTCATCAAACAAATCTTTCACAAAAGCTTCATAAGAAAGTGCTTCGGTTGATCTCAGCAACCGACTAATCGTGATTTCTAGCTTGTGAACGGTGTCATTGAGGTTCTCCTCGGTTTCCCACTTTTTCGACAGCCATTCGTACTTCACGTGGGAAGTGTCCCTTCTCCAAATGATTACAATACTTAGTAATGGTTCCACATCTTCCCCATCTTAAAAAGATAAAAATACATCGTGATTTAAACGAGCCTTAAAACTACTACCTGGAATCAACGAGTTGACAAATTCCGATTGTTTGTCGTGGTAGATGTAGGCAAACCTCACCCGCTCACTGCTGTACGGGGAGGCCTGAGCATACCGCCTGAATGATTGTCGGTGGGGGTCGTGGTCGCTGGACGCAGCCGTTACTAAAACCACGCAGAGCCGCTTCTTTGGCTTGTTCCATTCGCATGGGCACAAGGATTCCAGCACGCTCTGAAAATTGTAACATGTTTAAATTTTAAATAGTTATTAGCAAATTATGGGTCGGTAGTTAGCAGTTAGCCTACTTTTTCACTCGTTGCAGAAAAATAAATATTTGACAGCTGAACTTCATAGATTCTGGCGACATAGGATATTGTAAGTAGTAAAAACAAGGAATTGATTTTAAAAATGTGGCAGAATAGAACACATAAGTAAAAAAAACTTATATAAATGTATGTAGGTAGAAAGACAAGACAACAAGCTGATTCGATGAACACCACTTGGAAGAAGATAAAAGAAAGGAGACAGCTGAAGGTAAGAGGATTATGTAAGAAGAAATGGTAATAGAAGTGGACCCCCCCCCCTCCCACCGAGAGAAGAAATTCAGAAGGCTATCCAACAGACGAAATCTGGAAAAGTGTCAGATGCAGATCAGATCACGATAGCTATGATAAAATTACATATGCCACATCCACTATTCGAGAAAATTTGGATTGCGGAAACCTTCTCAAACGATTGGAAAGAAGTGTTAATCAAGATACTCAAAAAAGCAAACCTGATAAACTGTTCGAACTGAAGGAGAGTAGCCAGCAATAGCTATTAACATATCTAGGAATGTTATGAGTATCATAACTGCCGCAGATGTTTTGAAATCCGAGCTCGTAGAGCGAGGATTTTAAAACATCTGAGGCTGTTATGATTCATAACATCCGTGATTTGTTCAATAGTTTATCGGTTGCTATATGGTTATGGTTGCCATGTAGGGTAATATTCCATTACCCTACAGATAAGTTATGACCTAGTTACCAGCCTACTTTTGTATATGTAAACAAAGGCTTAATATCCTGAAACCGATAAAAGTAATTTACGTTACAAGGACCGGAAAGTAGTCTTTACAGGTTGAAGTAAGTAGGGCTAGCTCTGGAAGCTTGGGAAGACTTTCAAACTTGCGAATTCACTTTGAAAAACTCTAAAAAAATTATGACAGTATCTATTATTTGACTTATCCAAACAATAACACAAACTTGTTTCCATAGTAACGAAGGCATTAAGGATTGACAAAAGTCTTCGCCATCCCTGATGCCCGTTTTCCGATCTTGCCCAGCAAAACGTTACTTTTAGGCAAAAAATTTTCCAGAAACTGTATATTTTCTGGTCGGTTGTAAAAAAATATTTTTTCTGCTCATGACATTGAAATCAGTCATTTTGACATTGATTCCAGTGGTTGAAATCGCATTTCAACCACTAGATATTGAAAGGACTACCGGTATTTCAAACTGTTTGACATTCAATTGTCGACAAGACAAATGTCACTTTCTGTTTAATTTTTTCTAAAGTGCATTGATTTGTTAAAATTTGTAGAAAAAATAGTATATGCAACTGGTGGCTGATAAAATTTCAACCACTTGTCTCATAATATACTATTATACCGAGTGACTATAAATGATTGTGATTTTTTTTCTTAGGTTGGCACTGTAAATCTATGTCAAATTCAATGTTCGCAGGTTAAGTCTTGCGTCATTCTGTGTCAAAACTGACGCAAAACCTAACCTGCTAACCTCGAATTTAACATAGACTTACAGTGCCACCAACATAAACAGTAACAAATTTTTTTTCATAAATTAGACTTGACTGTAAGAGGCACTGTACCTATCTTTGAAAACTTTTTTTAACTCTAACTTCGTTATCTATAACACTTTTTCAAATTTTAGGTTATTATCTGAAAGAGAATTAAAAAGCACAAAAACAAAGTACTCTTAATCTTAAGCCTAAAAGCAACCGCTTACCTTATAATGCCCATCAAAGATTTTTGGTTGTCATTAAGGCGTGCAATCATCAAGGAGCCATGATCACAAAAACAATGGCATCTAGTAAAAAACAATGATAAATCAATTAAAGACATTAGTGACATAAGAATTTGTTCTTTTATGTTTAAGAAAATGCCGCTACATAACGAATTCTCCAATGCTGAAAGGTTCGTTATGTCGCAGCATTTTCGTAAGCACAAAAGACAAAAAACTGATGTCACCAATGTCATTAATTGATTTCTTGTTGTTGTTTACTAGATTACAATCATTACCCATTGTTTTTGTGATCATGGCTACTTGATAATTGCACGTCTTAATGACAACCAAAAACCTTTGGTGGGCATTTTAAGGTAAACGGTTGCTCTTACGCTTAAGAACTAAGAGCATATTATTTTTGTGCATTTTAATTCTCTTTCAATCAGTAACCTAAAATTTTAGAAAATGTATCAGATAACGAAGTTAGAGCTAAAAAAAGTTTTGAGAGAGAGGTAAAGTACCCCTTACAGTCAAGTCTAGTTTATGAAATTTTTCCTATTAGTGCAGTACATAATAGTGCGCACGTATACCAAAATTGAAATCGATATCTCTACATTTGTGGAAATTAAAAAAAAATAAAAAATTGAACTTCGAGGCCCTACAACTTTGTACTTTGTACTAAGGTATATTACGTTTAATCGATTTATTATGACATAAGGAATCTATGACTAATCGGTGTCCCATTAATTTAGGGACACCCTTGTTAGATTATTTTCGACCTCGTTAATTTCTGAAGCCGGTTCTGCCCTAAAACCGGCCATGCCTTAAAACCGATTGTGTAATTTAAAGTCATTCAAGCTGCGGCAGCAAATTGCCCGAGCTTGTTGGTATTGCATTGTTTCTCACGAGCCTATTTAGTTTTTTTGGGACCTTGCAATTCATGGTAAATCATTTACAACCTACATATCCGTCGAAATTTTGGTATCAGGTCAAGCTTATTTCTGTTCAGGGTGACGTAATCTATATTCGCACGCAGCTCAGCTGCTTTCTTTCGTAGAATTCTTAACGCCGTTAGGGACATTTGATACTAGTCGGTCTCGCAAACAAATTGTCAAAAGGAAGAAAATTTTAGTAGAGCTCCTGTTATTCTGTGCATTATATTTCTGACTTCAGACCTTAATACTGCTTTCCTTTTCAAAGACAGCTTTGTTTTAGTTTATCGATAAGCCAACTTAAGCGCCTTGCCTTCCGTGGCACACTGCAAGCTCTTTGGAAATCAGTTTTGATTGATCTGTTGTGCCCAAGTAATAGGGTCACGTTCTGTAAAGCCCAAACCTTCTTTTCGATTAATTTAACTTCTGAATTTAAGACATTTGATACGCCTGGACTTTCCTGACTTGGCAGTTCCAAGTATGTGAGACTTCCTTTGTGCTTTGTTTAATCGGGGTTTCCCCGAGTTCATGATGCAGTGTTTCCTTTCGTGTTGCAACAGGGAGACGAAAGATTTAGTGTGGATTAGTAAAAGTGAGATGGACTCTTCTTTAGCGCGGGGGCAATCTTTAAGCTCCGCGACTTTAAAATTAATTAGTAGCCAGCCTTCAGTTCAGACAGACGTGTTCGTTTTGCACCCTCAGGGGTCGCCTCGGCGATTCGCCGGGGGACCTTTTGTGTTAACCCACTTCGGTGCTATCCAGTTAAATTAATGTTTTGTGAAAGATTTCTGTTCTTTCCCCGCGGGACGTTGTGTGTTGGGCGGACGTATTCTTTTTTGGGCGGCGTCTTAATGTTTGTTTAACTCAACCCCAGAGTCGGGAACGGAGTTCTTTTGCATCCTGTTGCACATTTAATACAAGACGCCCTATGAAGCCTACTTAATGTGCCCATAGTGAGTGGAAAACTTCTGCTGTTTGCAAATCCAGTTACGTCGCGCCGAAATCCGAATATCTTTTCGTTCCCGGGGGGAGCGGCTGTATTCATCTTAAATAATTCCAACCCCTTCTTGGGCCGTGAGCCACGGCTTCCACACAACCCTTGGGTCTACCCTGTTCTACACTGCAGGGAGCAGCACCAACCCCGGCGTCCTTTGAAGCATCACCGAGGCTTGGACTTCCAACAGACTACCATGCCTGGGCTAAGGTAAATTTGTACATTGTTAACTATTACTGTTACGCTTATCCAGTGCCGGGTGTGTTATTATCATTTGTTGTTGCGCAGTGTGCGGAGCTACGAACATTGCATACGTCTTTGTATTTTAATTATGTCAGTTGATCATTGAAGGCGGAAGCTTTACTCCTGCCAATATTTTAGTTGTTTATTCTTTGTAACTCTGTTTAGACTAAGTTAGTTCTTGCGTGGGATCCCCTTTTGTCCTCAGCTAGGGTGTAACCTTTTTGATAGCCGACTTTTGGCTTGATGTACTAAAATTTAAATCATTACATTTCATTATTGGCTAAATTGATTATTGGTTTGATTTAAATGTGTGAACCTATTGAGTCCTCAACTAAAGACGGCTTTAGCCGAGTAAATTTCATGTAAAGACCAGAGCATGCGATAGAACGCGTAAGCCCTTAAGATCAGGGGTGTTTTGTATTTTGTTATTAGCTTCCAGAGCGGTGGCCATCGAAGGTAAGTGACTTCGATTTTTGTGGCCACCCTACGTTTGCATCCGGCGTCGGTGGAGCTGACGAGTGACGCTGGAGTGGTGTAAAGCAACCTGGAGGACTTTTTCATTGCTACGTGGTATTTCTTGTTTTCGCTGCGTTAGCAATTCTCTGTTTAAAACAAGTGGCGCTCCGAGCATTTTCCCCATTTATGAATTGAATTGTTAGGGATTAGAATAGGATAACCCCTGTCGGTTTCGTTAAGTTTGTCGAACCACGCCTTCCCGATTAAGCTAGTTGAGGGTAACAGAAGCCGAGCATCTGCTTCGAGACATTTTTAGATCTGTGTCTTTTAGGAAACCGGCAAACCCTTCTAACCCTAACCCAACCCGCTCTTTGACGTTGAATACATGCAATGTCGATTCATTAAGATTATACCGTAACACCCTGTATAACTCTGAACAGGGTGTAACTTGAAAACTAAGGGTGATAGAAAAATTCTGATAACATTTTTGAATTCAGTGATTAACGCTTTATGAATTACAATTTACACTTTCTAAATTACAATTTACTAATCTGAATTACATTTGACACTTTCTGAATTAGTTCTACTTTCTGAATTGAAATTCACAAATCTGAATTACAGTTTACCAATCTGAATTAAAATTTACACTTGTAGATTCCGGAAATACTCATCTGATATATGGACCTTCAGCATGTCATTCTGAAAATTCAAAATTTCTAGTTCCCATTTTTCAGGCCTTCCTTGAACAAGCCCTGCTTCAGATTGAACTACAAGTTACACTTTCTGAATTGCAGTTTACTAATCTAAATTACAATTTACTAATCTGAATTGCAAATTACACTTTCTAAAATACATCTAATACTTTCTGAATTACAACTGAAAAAGGTGTAGATTTCAGAAGTTCTCATCTGATATTTGGGATTTTAGCATGTCATTCCGAAGATTTTTCAAGCTCCAGTTCTTCAGGTGTTACTTGAACAAGCCCTGCTGCAGACTGAATATTACAAGTTACACTATCTGAATTGCAGTTTATTAATCTGAATTACAATTGACTAATCTAAGTTACAAGTTATACTTTCTGAATTGTAGTTCACTAATTTGAATGACAATTTACTAATCTGAATTACAAGTTACACTTACTTTCTTAATTGCAGTTTACTAATCTGAATTACAATTGACTAATATGAGTTACAGTTTATTACGCTGAATTACAACTTACACTTTCTGAAATACATCTTATACTTTCTGTCTGAATTACAACTGAAAAAAGTGTAGATTCCAGAAGTTCTCAGAATTGATATAAGGGATTTTAGCATGTCATTCTGAAGATCAAAGATCTAGCTCCAGTTCTTCAAGCCTTACTTGAACAAGCTCCGCTTCAGATTGAATTACAAGTTACACTCTCTGAATTGCATACTAATCTGAATTGTAGTTCACTAATCTGAATTACAATTTACTAATCTGAATTACAAGTTATACTTTCTGAATTACAATTTACTCATCTGAATTACAAGTTACACTTTCTGAATTGTAGTTTAGTAATCTGAATTACAATTTATTAATCTAAATTGCAAGTTATACTTTCTGAACTAGAATTTACTAATCTGAATTACAATTTCTACTTTCTGAATTACAATTTACTCATCTGAATTACAAGTTACACTTTCTAAATTGCAGTTTAGTAATCTGAATTACAATTTACTAATCTAAAGTACAAGTTATACTTTCTGAATTACAATTTATTCATCTGAATTACAAGTTACTCTTTCTGAATTGCAGTTTACTAACCTGAGCCACTAATTTGAATTACTTTTTACTAATATGAGTTAGAATTTATTAAGCTGAATTCTACGTTACATTTTCTAAATTGTAGTTTAATAGTCTGAATTACAATTTACTAATCTGAAACTTAATTTACTAATCTGAATTACAAGTTATACTTTCTGAATTAGAATTTACTCCTCTGAATTACAAGTTACACTTTCTGAATTGCAGTTTAATAATTTGTTGCAACTTTTGTAAAAAGAAAAGTACCTGCTTAAGCTCCCATTTACCTTTTATGTGTTAGACAGGACATATTTGTATGTGGTTATTTTTAATTTAGCGGTTTTTGTTTAAATATGGTAGAGTTTTTGGGCTTGTGAGGTTCAACCCGTGGATTCGTGTTACTGTGGTAACCAATCCCTTAAATTTTGAAACTAAGATTTGTCTTTTACTAGAAGCCAAGTAATTTCCCTATTTCATAATAAAGGTACCATTTTGTACCATTTTATAGAGTTTGGGGAATTGCCCTCTTCTGTAAAATTGTACTTAAAATAAAACAAGGTAATTCGAGGGTAACCGAAAAAGAACAACCCCAAACCTCAACCGCTGGACGACAAGGACAAATATTCTAGAATAGAAGATCGTGTCACTGTAAATTTTGCAATAGTTGCAATTATTTGCAACATGTGCAACCATGGCACCAAGACTCCGCCGAGAAATTTCAATAGCTGACTTTGAGAATTAATGTTTTGTGTACCGCAAACAGTTTCATTATTTTGTTGTTTTTATAATTACTTACTAAAATTATTATTTTAGTTTCTTTCTATTAATTACTTTTGAAAAAATTAAGTTTAAATATATGTAAAATTGTAAGGTTTTTTCAATAAATGGTAAATTCCAAGATGTGACTTTTTTCAAATTGAGACCTTTAATTTTTTTTTTTTTTATTTAACTCCTTTTGTTATACAATCAGCCTGGAGTGTCTCAGACTATAAGTATATTGCATGATAAATACTTAAATACTACGCTTAATAACAACACCTACATGTCATGGAGATCACTTATTGCATATCTCCAAATTTTATAATTTACATTCTTCTTCTTCTTCTTCTTTGTCTTTCCCTTATGCCCTTAGGCTTCGAGTTTTCACTAACTACACTAAACATTTTCAGCTTCTACCCACTTTCTAAATTCTTTTCCGTTTCTTGCCATCACTTCCACTTCATGCATTGACCTATTTCTTCCCTTTACTATCTCTTCTAACTGTTTTTCCCATGTTTTTCTTGGCCTACCCCGTTGTAGTTTTCCTTTTGCTTTCATTTCCGTTACCACTTTTGGGATCCTGTTTTCACTCATTCTACATACGTGTCCATATCATTTCAGTTGTTTGTTTTCAATCTTCTTAACCACTGGTTGCACCTCCATAGCACTTCTGATAGTGTTGTTATTAATCATGTCTCTCCTTGCGCATCCCATTGGTTTACGTAGAAACTTAATTTCGGTCGCTGTAATTTTAGATTTTAATTTATCATTTAATATCCAGTTTTCTGATGCATAGGTAAGTACTGGTAGGAATATCGTGTTGTAGATCTGTCTTTTGGTTTTTTTGTTTATTTCCTTTTTTCCTATGAGTGTATTATATATAGCATAATATATTTGGTTGGCTTTATTTATCCTGTTTAATATTTCTACCTCTACTTTCCCATCTTTAGTTGTTATTACCATTCCCAGGTATGTGTATTCTTGGGCTTCTTCCAACCTATAATTCTCAACTATTATGTCCTTCATCGGTGTTTGATCCTTACTAATCTTCATTACTTTACTTTTGCTATAGTTTATAGTTAGATCTCCTTCCACACATCTATTGATCTTTGTAGCTGTTTTTCATTCTTTGCATAAATCAAATACTGTATGAATACTGGTTCTAGCTTTCTACTACCTATTCTTGTTTTGGAAAGTTTACTCTTACATTTTTCCATCACTTCATTCATTACAATTACAAATAATAAGGGGCTTAAACTGTCTCCCTGTTTTACTCCTTTCGTCATCCTGAATTTTGTCGATGTTTCTTGATTTATTCTGATATATCCCTCAACATTACTATATACACTCCAAATAGCATTAATTAATATCCTAACGGCCAAAAACCAATAGCAACTAAATTCTCTGAAACAAGCAAGATGACGAACAAGGCAAGGTACGTGGATAACGAGAAATCAGAAGTATATAAGAAACAAAGAAAAAATAAGTAAACAAAGAACAACAATCTTATAATAGGATTTTGGAACGTACAAGGTTTGAACAAATAAGGAAAGGTAAAACAGTTAATAAACGAAGCAGCGGAAAATAAAATAGATATATTAATGATACAAGAAACTCATATCAAAGGAATTTCAACCACAAAGATCGATAATTATTACTGGTTTAATGGAGGTGGCAAGCAAAGCAGTTTTGGTACAGGCTTCCTAATTAGAGAGAATATAAAAGAAATGATAACAGATTACAAAGTAATAAACGAAAGAATAAGTTATATAAGAAATAAAGGAGTTTTTAGGAAATACGTAATAGTAAATGTACACGCACCAACCAATGACAAAGACATCGAGACAAAAGAACAATTTCACGAAGTGCTGGCACAACTACTAGATGGTATGCCAAGTTTTGATACCAAGATAGTGGCAGGAGATCTGAATGCTAAGATCGGAAAAGAAGAAGAGAACTTGTTAATAACGGGTAGGGAAGCCTCCATAATAAGACAAATGAAAATGGGCAAATGTTAGTAAATTTTGCTGCGAGTAGAAACATGATAAATATTACAACATAGAATAAAAGAAAAGACATACACAAAATGACTTGGGCTCACCCAGACATCGTAACAAAGAACCAAATTGATCATATGTTAATTACAAAAGTAACTATGAGCTGTATAGTAAAAATAAGAGCGTACAGAATGACAGACATAGGTTCCGATCATTATCTAGTAAAAGCAGTATTAAAACAACAAAAACCACAACTAAAGGAAAAAATTATAAGGAAAAAGAAACAGGACCTAAGTAGGTACACTAGAAAAAGAGGTGGAAAGGCAGAAATACCAAGATAAATCGAAAGAATTAATTGAGTCAACAAAAAAGGCAGATACAGTAGAAGGGGAATGGAAGAAAATCAAAGAAGTGTTAGAAAAAAGTGCAGAAGTTATACAAAAAGAAAAAAGCAAATACAAAACAGATTGGTTAGATGAAGAGTGTGAAAGAGAAATTAGAAAGAAAAAGAAAGCCAAAAAGAGAATGCTGGCAAACAATAACCAAGACACAAGAAGATTATACAAAGAAGCTAGAAACAGGGTAAATAGTACTTGTAGATAAAAAAAGCGAGAGATGTTAAATAAAAAAATGGAAGAATTTAAGCAAAACTTCAACTACGAGAGCACAAGAAAATTTTACAAAAGTTTAAAAAAAGAAAAAACGGGTTACTCTACAAAAGTCACTTGCGGACTCAGAGATGCTCAAAACCAGCTACGTATGGGAGACGAAAAGATTATGCATCTCTGGGAAAGTTTTTACAAGACACTATTACTGACGCAAGAAGAGGGAGAAAAAGAAGAAGCAGAAAAGCCTGAAACAGAAGAGAGAGAGGAAGAAAGGTTACCAACGTGGAGCGAATTTAGAGATGTAATTAAAAAAATGAAAAATAACAAAACCCCAGGGGAAGACGAGATAAATATAGAGTAATAAAATACTCAGATGAAAATGTGGCTACTAGAATTTTCGAGCTGGTCAGAGAAGTTTGGAGAAAAAAGGAAATACCAAGAGAATGGACTATGGCAATTATAAGCCCAATTCATAAAAAAGGGGACCCAGAAATTACAGAAAACTACAAACCAATATCAGTTTTAAACACAATATACAAGATATTCACAAGACTAATCAATAAAAGATTGCAAGAAGAGGCAAAAGAAGTAATCGGTGACTATCAATGGGGATTTAAAAAGGGTAAATTGGTGGTAGATCACATTTGGGTGATAAAACAAATTGAAGAAATGTGTAACAGGAAAAATATAAAAGTACTAGCACTGTTCATAGACTTTAGGAAAGCTTACGACCAGTGGCGTAACTTGGTACCCGCAGACCCCGCGGCCGCGGGAGGGCCCTGCGCTCGAGGGGGCCCTGAGGGCCCCCTAATTTTCTTTTTCTTTCATTCAATAAACGCAAGCAGAAAAAAATCTTCCTATTTTTATCATAATGGGATGTCCACGCAAAAAGCAAAAGTAGTTTTGAATTGCCGGCATTTAAACTCAAGCTGACAGACTGTTTTGTAATATGAGGCAAAGGGTAATAAAAGTGGCGAATTTCCTGGAGTCGTAAGGCTGATGTAAGTTGACTTAATACCACCTGTATTGTAAGAATACTATAACTTAACATGATCATTAAGGGCCGGTTGCAGAAAGCCATGTTAAGTCTGGTGTTAGCTAACGTCGCGTCAAAGTGAACAAAATCGCATCAAATTTTGTTTACCAATGTATTAGTTACCATAAACGTTTGAGATTTGATTCGTTTTTGTTCACTTTGACGTCGCGTTAACTAACACCAGACTTAACGTTGCTTTCTGCAACCGGCCCTAAATGTTGGATTTATGGATTGTTTTGACGCCTATCCTTATCCTCATTCTGCTAGCAGCAGAGTTGCCAACTGTACCGTAATTACCTCATACGTAATCCGTAAGGTACTTTACAAACTACAATCACGTAGAGGCGCGAAAAAATGTCACGATTGACAATATGTCCATTATTATTTACATTTGTGCATTTTTACTTTGTGAATATAGTAAAGTTTTGATTTTTTTTAGTAGACATTAGTCATTTTCAATTATAAATATGTTATTTTTCTTTTGTTTAAATATTGGCGCATGTGTCGAACCAGTAATTACTCAACCAATTGCGTTACGTTCATTACGCTGCGCATAACCTCAACTTGGTGATTAATGATACAGTTAAAGGTGTAAGAGAAATTGAATCTTTTTTTGCTACTGCTCAAAACATATACACATTTTTTGGATTAAGTATAAATCGGTGAGATCTTTTAAGTTCCATTACGAGCAAATCCGCTACAAAATTAAAGAAACTTAACCTTATAGGATGGTCTTCCAAAACTCAAACTCTCACCGCAATTGAATTACGTTTTAAATATATTACTGCTGCTCTGAATAAAACAATGTTAACATAAAAAAGGAAGAATATGATGAGAAGCGAAGAATCCTAACCAGCGTCGATAATTTTGAATTTGTGATTCTTTGTGTTTTTTAGTGAATAACATTTTGGGGGAATTTGACATCACTTCAAAAATGCTACATTTGATGAAAGCTACAACCTGTATTATAAAACTTCTAGAGTATTTACAGAAATATCGAAGTGACTACCTCAGTGTTGAATTAGAAGCAACCAATTTAGCCAACAACGGCAACATAAATCCTACATTTAGAAATAAACGCAGACCGAAATTAAAAGACATTTTGACTATCTTTTGAAAGATCAAAGATTATCAGATTCTAATAGGTATTTTAAAGTCAAAATTTTTTATAGTGCTTTAGATATAATAACTCAGTTAAGCCAGAGATTTAAATCTGTTTTACACGGCAAGCCTTTTTAGTTTTTTAAATCTACCGACTGCGAAATGACTGAGAAAGAGCTCTTTTCCAAAGCAACAGCTTTTCAAATATTTTATAAAAAAGCTACTTCCCCTTCACTTCCTATAGACAGTTGCTCCTGTGCAAAAAATTCTTATAATCTAGATAAACTAAAAGAGTTTAAAAACGTGAAACAATTTGCTAAGTATTTAATAGTTGATATTCGGAATTTATCATCAATTTTTCCTGAAATTGCGGCAGCACTGTTATTGTTCTCTGAATGTCATATTTTGGCAGTGGTCTATTATGATGTGTTTTTATCGAGTCTAGGGTGTATATTGCATGACGTTTCGGGAGTTTTGATCTGCTCTCATCTTCAGGTGTTCCTGGTTAGTCCTGAGAAGGACTGATATTGTACGCTTTTATTCGTAAACTCTTGCCTCCCCCGGGGTTTGAACCCAGGACCGCTGATCACTAGTCTGTCACTCTTACCACTAGGCCACCAGCGGGGTGGAACACCAGGAACCAGGAACACCTGAAGACGGGAGTAGATCAAAACTCTCGAAACGTCGTGTGATATACACCCTAGACAGTGGAAAAGTCTGATAAAAACACATCAGCACTGTTATTGTTTTTAACATTACCTGCTTCGGTCGCTTCAGCTGAAAGAAGCTTCCCTAAATTAAAAATTATGTCAGAAGAGTATTCATCAGGAAAGATTGGAAAACCTTCTTTAAAGTCCATTGAATCGGAGATAGCTGATAAAATGGAATTGCAAAGGGTTATTACAGATTTTGCAAAACTTTAAGGCCAGGCATAAGCACATTGCTTAAAATCTCGTTATTTTTTTAACTATCTTAGTTAATACATGTTTTTGTAATGCCTAATCTTATTGTTATTGAAGTTTTTGTAACTTAATTTTATTAAGGATCTATAAGGGGCCCGCAACAAATTTTCGCGGGTGGGTCCAAAATCTGAAGTTACGCCACTGCTTACGACACAATCAAAAGAAAGGAAGTAATAAGAGCGCTAACAGAATTGAAGTTTTCAAACAAAATAATTGAATTAATACAAAAAACATTAGAAAACATGGCAAAAAAACCATATACATGATCTTAGGAAACAACGTCAATACAGAAAATGAAATATTATCAGTTAAAGCGAATAATGGAGAAGTACATTTAAGAGCACAAAACGAGACAAAATACCTAAGGGTGAAAATTACGAAGCAGGGAGGGTATAAAGATGAAATAATAACAAGAATAGCTGCAGGATCAAGATGTGTAGGAGCCTATAATAAACTCCTAGGAAATAAAAATGTATCGAGAAAAGTGAAAGAATGTGTGTACAAAACCATCATAAGGCCGACAGTAATATTTGCTGCAGAAACTTGGGCGACGGATGGAGAAATGGAAAAGAAGTTAGAAATATGGGAGAGGAGAGTCTTAAGAAAGATATATGGAGGTGCGAAAGAAGGAGAAAACTGGAGGAGAAGGACAAACCAGGAGCTACAGGAGTGCTACAAAGACAAGTCGATAACTCTAATAGTGAAACAGTGCAGGCTGAGGTGGCTAGGGCATATAGTGCGAATGAAAGAAGGTGATCTGGTGGAAAAAAGTGTACAGTGCAAATTGGTATGGGAAGAACAGAAAATGCAGACCAAGGAAAACGTGGCAGGACTGTGTAAACAAAGACATAGCACTCTTAAACGTAAACAACTGGAAGGAGGTAGCACAAGACAGGAAGCTATGGAAACAAAAAGTTAAAAACATTAGTTAAAAACATTAGCCAAAGGCCTTCAGGCCTGTAGTGCTGTTATTATATATACCGGGTGAATATTCCGAAACCGAACATAGGCAATTAACATGGGAAAAAGGTTTTTCGCAGATTGCTGCTCCCCATTTTAACTTAGAGGGTTTATAATGACACCAATCAAAAGAAGATTTTTTTCTCACCAAATGATATACGAATTAGTTAATTTTCAATTGTATTTCTCATTATTTTATCAAAAATTCGCAATAAATTCAATTCGGAAAATCATGTTGAGCCATGACTCGTAAGACAATAAACAGATTCAAACGTCATTCAAGTGACAGATTCATTATGCCGTTGGAGAAGGGGCGGAGCCCCGAGGGCCCCTTGGAGAGGGGCGGATCCCCGAGGGCCCCCCTGGAGAAGGGCGGAGCCCCCAGGAGCCCCTTGGGGAGGGGTGGAGCCCCGGGGGCTCCCTTGAATAGGGGCGGAGTCCCGAGGGCCCCCTTCTTTGGTCAGGTGGACGGCAGAGGGAGGCAGGGGCCGAGTGTGTAACAGAACGGAATGGCGCAACGTAATAGGCCTAAAGATGGTGGTAAATTGATTAGGATAGACAGTGCAATAGCACGCGCAGCCCCGTTTATTTTCGATAAAATAATAAAGAAATACAACTGAAAATTAACTAATTCGCATATCATTAGATGAGAAAAAAAATCTTTCGATTGGTGTCATTATAAACCCTCTAAGTTAAAATGCAGCAATCTGCGAAAAAACCTTTTTCCCATGTTAATTGCCTATGTTCGGTTTCGGAATATTCACCCGGTATATATTGTATGTATATGGTCCTGGGTCTGTCTTCTAGGTGTGAATGCTGCTTGTTCCTCTTCTAGTAAACCTTCTGTTTCTGCCCTTAATCTTCTTTCAAGGATTTTAGTATATAATTTGTATATCAATGACAATATGCACAGTGGTCTGTAGTTGTCACAACAGTTTGTGCTTCCCTTCTTGTACAGTGGCATTATTATGTTTTGTTCGCACTCATTGGGTATCTTCCCCTGTGTCCAGACCAATTGAAATATATTTGTTATCCAATCCACTACTTTATGTCCTTACATTTTAATCATCTCCGGAGCAATTCCATCCTTCCCAGCCGCTTTCCCAATCTTGATTGTGGCTATTACAGACTCCACTTCTTCTCTAGTTATTATACATTCTGTAGCTTCTTCTTCAGTCTGTATGACTTCATTTATTTGTTCCGCTATTTCTTGACCCTTGAATTTTTCTTCGTAGTACCTTTTCCATACTTCCAGTATCGATTTCATTTCCGTAACTAACTTATTATCTTCATCTTTTATATTATGTATCTGGTTTGAAGTTTTTCCTTTTAGTCTCCTAACGATTTGCCAGAAGTATTTTCGATTGTCCTTATATATCCATTTTGCAGCTCCACTCCGAATTCCTCCCATGAGTTTTCTTTGGCTTGTTTAACGGCTTCTTTAGCTACGTTCCTTTTATTTATATAAGTCTGTCAATCATGTTAATTTTTTGTTTTCAAATATTTCTTCCAAGCTTTTTTCTTTTCTTTCACTCTGTCCTTAACAACCTCATTCCACCATCTTGTTCCTGGTTTTATTATGTTAGTTCCGCATATTGTTTTTGCTGCTTCTATCATTATGTTTTTTAGTACTTCCCACTTTTAATTTATATTACTATTTCTGTATTCCATTCTTCTTTCTTCTTCTAACAATTATGCTTCTATTAGTTGAGCATATTTCTGCATATTATCTTTTACCTTTAATTTCTCTACTTTTACTTTTTGGTACTTTTCCTCATCGACTGATTTCTTCAACTTTTTCTTGCATTTAGCTATAACCAATCTATGCTCAGTATTTAATTCCGCTCCTCTGTAGACACGAATATCTTTTATAATATACTTTGAATTTTTACTGAAGGTGTTTAAACTTGATTTAAACACACATAAATTTTATTTTCTAAAATTTACGAAATCCAGTCGCACGTTTTTAAATGCAATTCTGATTTAATAGCAAGAAGTTTTTAATGCTGCAATCACCAGTCTTTGCTTCATAATTATTAAATTTAATATGTTTAAATTAGATTAAACATAAATTTCAGTCCAAATTTACGGAACATTATTCATGATTTAAAAGCCAGTGTTATTTCGCAATCAGACGAGTTAAAAACCAGGAAAACTGCAGATCTGCCCTCATGCACAAAACCGACCTACAGCGGCAGGTTCAACGGGCGACCTTCGCTCCAGCAGGAAATAAAACTGCTAAATTGCTACGTTGTTATTTTGTAATTGTAAACGCTTTGTACCAGTAAACTGTACATTTGAACTTTGATATTGTTATTTCGTTAAGCATTCTTGTTTTGTATAAATACACATTTATTTTTATAATAAAACCAATCTGCATTTAATGTTTGATTCATTCACTACCCCTATACCAAGCCATAATACTGTCGAGACGTGAGGCTGCGTCTCAGGGGTAGTTTACTGTCGTCCCTTTAAGTGCCATTGACTAAGCTGGCTTAAAGCATAAATGCAGTCTCATTTATGCGCTTAAAATTAGGGATAGAACCAGCGCAAAGCAACGGAATCCTGATCCAGTCTGCAGGCATTTCTGTTCAGAAGGTGATGTAATCTATTGCACTCTTGGCTTTCCTTTGTAGTGCTTCGAATGTGATTTTGTGGGTTTGTTTATGTTGATAAAAGAAGTTTCCTATGAGTAATTAATAATTTACATTCAGTGGTTTTAATTACAATATTAATTTTAAAATTTGTTTCTAATTTTGACTTATATTTTTCACTGTATTTGTTATTTCTTCACGCACTGTGGCTATTTTTAGGTCCTTATGTAGCACTGAATTTGGAATATACCATGCAGTATTAACTATGCTGCGAAGCACTTTGCCTTGGAAACGCTGCAATATCTCGATATTTGATGTGCTGGCCGATCCCTAGAGAGGGATTCCATAAACCCAAATTGTTTTAAGATTGCTTTATACAGCAGGAGCCTATTGTGTCGAGATAGCTGCAAGGTTCTTCCCAGCAACCAGTACATCTGTCTAAATTTTATGCCCAGTTATTTCCTCTTATTAAGTATATGTGTGCGCCACGTTAGTCTTCTGTCGAGGTTGACTCCAAGGTATTTGACTTGAGTTGCTAAGGGAATTTGACAACCATTCAGAGTAACTAGAGGGCAGTGATATGGTTCGAGCTTGTTAAGATGATGTTGTAAGTTTGCAGATGTGCCAATGTGATTGTGATGCATTGCCAATAATGTGGTTTCATCCGCAAATGTTGCTGTTGTTGTAAATCTACTCGTTAGTAGGTCCGCCGTATAAATTAGTTAGAGAATTGGGCCGAGAATGCTTCCTTGCAATACCCCAGCATTTACAGGACAAAGGTCAGTGTTGATTCTTGATGATTATGTAGAAGTGTGTTTGTAAGGTAGAATTTTAGAACGGAATATATGGTATACAGTAAGGAGGTTTTAAGCTTATAGAATCCAGTATGCCACACTTGGCTTGGCTGATATCGATAAAAGCGGTTGCGCAATACTGTTTCTGCTCTAGAGTGTTATTCATTTGATTCACTACACTAGTCTATGGACTTGTACAATGGTTTTCTGTCCTGTCTTAAATCCGAATTGATGTTTGGTTATAAGGTTTTTGTCACCAATAGTTTGTAGTAGTCGATTTAAGAGTATTTTTTCAAGAACCTTGAAAAGTAGCAGCAAGAAACTTATAGGTCTGTAGGGCTTGATTTCTGTCGGATTTTTCCCTGGTTTGAGTATCATAATTATGCGTGCAACCTTCCACTGGCGGGGGAAGCAAATTCTAAGAATTGCATTAAATATAATTTTTGTTGGAGCTGCTTGTGAACTAGGCATCCTCGATAGTTCGCTGCGTATTTCTCCTTGCAATTTACGCATACAACTTCATTGTCCTTGACTTTCCTAGGACAATCCTTTGTGTAGTGGTTGTCAGTGCATTTGACACATCTTGGGCTATTATTGCAATAGTTCTTGGTATGGCCGAATCTCTGACACCTCATACACTGGGGTATCTCTCTTTTGACATGCGGAGATTCGATTTGAACTATTGTATTTAGTAGCAGTTTGATTTTGTATATTTTCTTATTATTGTCCTGTTGCTTCATGTCCTTCTTTGTTTAGGCTTTCTTTTATTTTTTTTGTGTCTGTTGAGTGGGTATTTTTTTTAATACGACGCGGAAGCTTTTTCTTCTATTGGTTTATATGTATAGAATTCAGTGTTTTTTCTATCAATGCTTTAATTATTGTAGTGTAGTCTTAATTTCTAACGGTTGCACTTTGACTTGATTGTAACTTAACAATTTAATGAGATATCTTTTGCTAGTTCATCTACTAGATTTGTTAATGGCTTTGCATTTTTAACACCTCTTACAAAAATGGGTGGCAGTTTTAGTTCTTTGGTTGCCTGATTTTCTTCATTCATGTTCTCCTTCGTTAGTTTTTCAGACGGGTACGTCTTCTCCTAGCCAGTAACCAGCTTGTTTGGTTCTACTGTTTGCAGCCTTATCTTCGTCATGGATTCTATTTCATTTCTTGTTGTAAGTTACTTGTTGCCAATCATTCTCAGAGTTGTTATTCGGTAAAGGGGTATAATTAACATGGATTGGTAGTTAGTTGGTTGTAAACAGGATGGGGGTTGACTATAGAATAACACTGGTTGTTGTGATTGTGTTTGTTGGGAAATTGCTTGTGATAATGCTGTGAATGCTTGTGGTTGCGTGTATTGTGTTGTTGTTTGTGTAAATGTCCCAATTGCGGGAGCGCTAATGGTCCATATTGCATATAATTAGTAGCATAGGCCATAGTGGCCATGCTATTTTATTTTAGTACACTTAATTTGCTTTTATTATTAGGCTATTTCAGTGTTAGTTCAATAAATATGAATAAATTTACAATACCGGTTGTTCGGGGTCACTTGATAACTTATAGCGTTCTCGCTTGGCATACAACCTTGCTGTTCGGAACTCAAACAAGTACTGAGACCTTTAATAATAATTTATCTATAACTGCTTTGATAAGGACTTATTACGTCATTCATTTGACACTATTTCCATTAGGTAATGAAGCTAATTAGATTACTAGTGGTGTAATAAGCTTCCATTACACCACTAGTGACATAATTGCTTCATTACCTAACGGAAATAGTGTCAAATGAATGACTTAATGACATTTGCCTACTAAAATATTTTTGAAAATGACAGATCTGACATTTCTCTTAATGCACTTTTCTCAATTTTAGGCAGTCGTAGATAAAATTTTGTACAATACATGTGTGATAATGCATCATTAATATACTTGTGTGCTTACACACACGTATATTAATGATGCTCTTATCCCACTTGTATAGTAAATAACTATTTTGT